>JAGPOW010002742.1:3962654-3989483 GCA_030014935.1 Caiman crocodilus | reverse complement strand
CCAGGAAAACAGAGCCTACAGGTAACTATTTTCCACTGGTCCCCCCGGTGAGTTTATAGATGGCCATCAGATCCCCTTTCAGCCTTTCTCTTATGAAGCTTGAATGGATTCAGGCTCTTTAGTCTATCTTTGTAGGGCCTGGCCTGCTGCCCCCGACCATGTGAGTGGCCTTTCTCTGGAGCCTCTCAAGGTTAGCCACATCCCTGTTGAAGTGCAGTACCCATAACTAGATGCAGTACTTCAACTGCAGCCTGACCAATGCTGCATAGAGGGGAAGGATCACTTCCCTGGACCTGCCTGTGATGCATCTGTAGAATCCAGGACAAGGTGCGGTTAGCCTTACTGACTGCTTCTTTGCATTGGTGGCTCATGTCCATCCTGGAGTCAACAATGACTCCAAGATCCCTTTCAGCCACTGTGCTGTTAAGGGTATTCCCTAGCCTATAGGTATGTTGCAGGTTTCTTCTCCCTAGATACAGCACCTTGCATTTGTCTGCATTGAATTTCATCCTATTCTCATCTGCCCACTTCTGTAATCTGTCTAGATCTTGTTGGATTCTGTCCTTCCCCTCCAGTGTGCCCACTTCTCCCCACATCTTTGTGTCATCAGTGAATTTGGACAGCATGATTTCCATGCCTACCGCCAAATTGCTAATAAAGATGTTGAATAGCACAGGTCTGAGGATCGAGCCTCGGGGAGATCCACTGCCCACATCCCTTTGGGTTGAAAATGACCCATCCACCACCACTCTTCGAGTGTGACCATCGATCCAATTTGCCACCCATCTGATTGTGGGCATCAATGCCGCAATCACCTAATTTTTTTTTGAGTCTGTCTGTAATCCTAGTGGGGGAGTTATCCCAGTCACTGCTCAAAAATATGGAAGCAAAGAACTCATTGAAGAGCAGCTTTCTCCTTTGATGCAACAGCAGTCTTCAACAACCTGAAGTGGAGCTCAAAAGAAGATGGAGCTAGATTATTCTCAGTGGTGACAGATGACAGAACAAGCAGCAATGGCTTCAACTTGCAGCAAGGGAAGTTTAGGTTAGATACTAGGAAGAATTTTCTCACTAGGAGGGTAGTAAAACACTGGAACAGGTTACCCAGAGAGGTGGTGGAAGCTCCATCCTTAGAAGTTTTCAAAATCCAGCTAGATAAAGCTTTGGCTGGGATGATTGAGTTAGGGATGGTCCTGCTTTGAGCAGGGGGTTGGACTAGATGTCATTCTGAGGTCCCTTTCTATGTTTCTATGAATTGCTAATATAATTTAAGTGTAAATTTTGGGTGCATGCAGATGTTTGCTGCACCTGATCTATGATCATGCATCTCTAAGCCACAACATCTTAGATTTACAGTGGCTTGTGCACACATTGGCTGGTGCTGGAAGCCATGTCAGGAACCTGATCTAAGTAACTCAAGGTGAAGGGAAGGGTGAGCTAGTTGGTCCATGGATGGAGGGTGGTGGGGCGGTGGGTCCAAGGGAGTTGGGTTTGGGGTGGGGGGGAGGTTCATGGATCCACAAAGGGTTAGTAGGTTGTGTGTCTGGGGATAGGAGAGGTTGGATGCTAAAAAATAGCACAGTTAGGGTTTGAGGGAAGCACATGGGCTCTCCCAGCCTGAGGCTGTGCTTCGATCATGCGCAGGCTAGTTTTTGTACCTAACAGTAGATCAGGATAACCTGTTCCCAATCTAACTTAGTTCACTTCCTCAGGTAAACTAATATAGTTTGGGTTGGTTGCTTTTTGCTCAATTTAACCTCCCCGAACATCTGCACAGATGGGCACTTAGGTTGACCTAAAACTGGTTAGGTCAACTGAAATATAATGTCTGCACGTACCTTTTGAGAGAAACAATTTTGTTCTCTTTCACCAGCAATTTGCATACTAAGGAACCCCTTGCTTTCCTTTTCTGCCTCCCAAATCTTTGTTAGGAAGATGTAGTCTAAAAGTGAAAGCTTGCTCCAGGACGGGCGCAGCCTAGGTTGTTGATTGCAGAGATGTACTGTAACAAGTTAATCTGCAGATCATAATAGGGATCAGATTGCTTTGAAAACAAGTTGCATTTTTTTATGCCCTGCTATCAGGTTTGGAGATAGTATCTTTCTGGAATGCTGACTCCAGTGTGATAAAACATGCTTTCTAAAATTGCTGCAGCTACAACTGCAAATAAGAATAACCTTATAAAGAATAAGATAATATCTTTATGTAATTGAAATGGGCCATAAATTGGAACAGAATAAATAAGCTTAACTTACAGTCAATCCTAAATGTGAAGTCACATTGTACAAATGATTGAATTTTGTAACCATCTAAAAACAATTCTGTTTTTTGGGACTTGATACTCACCCCTCAATAAATTTTGAATCTGATAGTATACAGTATAAGAAACAAAGGTTGAAATTTATGGACAGAGCCAAGTGGCTCTCATAGACCTAGGGTAAATAACTTGGAGCAGTTCTGCCTAAATTGTATAGATTTCATTTAAAAGTATCAAATGAATAATAATCTGATGAACAAAAATTGCTAAGACTAAAATTAAAAATAATGCAATACAGTAATCATTCAAGGTCGGAATTGATTTAATATATCAAAGAGTTCACAGTGTTCAACAAATCAAACTGATATATCAGGTGATCTAAACATCATGAAGATGACACAAGAAAAGATACAGTCTTAATTCTTTCTCAAGAGTTTGGAGGTGTTTTTTCTGTGATAAGGCAATGGGCCTTGTGAATGGGACGGGGGAGGCTGTGGATAGGGTTGTATAGTCTAACTAAAATAATGAATGAACTAGTTAACAACTGGTTATGCTCAGAGTAGATATCAATTTTTCAGTACAAAACTGGGAGGAGGTATAATGGGATCTGTTCTGGGTCTAGTACTAGTTAATATATTTAGTGACTTGAAAGATGGAAATGGATACTTAGGAACTTCGCAGGTGCCACCATGCTGGGTGGATGACAACTTTAGAGGACAGGTTCAGGATTCAGAATGATCTTGATGAGTTGGAAAAAAATGGAATAAAATATTTAGGGTGCAATTCAATAAAGATAGTGTGAAGTACTAGACTTTAAAAGGAATAACCAAATGCATAAATTGAAAAGGAGAATTACTAGTTAGGTTGCAGTACTGTATAAAGGTGGGGGGGCATTATGGGGATCATGGTGGTTATTGTGCATTGCAAAATGAATACAAGTCAACAATTTTTTTTGTGTGGGGTGGGGAAACTAATGGCATAATGGGAGTGTCAACAAATGTGTCATATGTAAGTCACACAGAAATGAATCTTTCATTTTCTTCAGTTGATGGGGTCTCACCTGGAGTAATGTCCACTGTTAGGTACAAAAACTAGAAACAAATTAGAAAAAGTACAAAAGAGAGCAACAAAAATGATTAGAGGTCTAGGAAATTGTGACACACAGGACTGTGGGAATCCCTGTCAGTATAAGTTTATAAATGCATATTAAACAAAAAATTGCTTTGGATAGGTTAGGCAGGTAAGGTTTGATTAGGATATTGGATTAAGTGACCCTTTGAGGTCCCTTCTGGCCCACTTGTTTTTCTAAATTGATTAACATTCTGAGATAGATAGTATAATTTTTATTACAATTAATTAATTGCCCACAAAATATGGTTTCTGAAGGATACAATATAATTATATCAGTATTTTAAAATAGGTATATAAAGTACAAAAACAAAAGGGATAGACGTGACCGTGACAACTATAGGGGTATCTCCCTATTGAACATGGGTGGAACATTGTCACTTGCATCATGCGGTCTTTTTTAGGCCATGATAGACATTATGTTTTACAACCTGATAATGTATTACAACCCTTAACAGGATACAAGTGTGGGATTAAATCTAATTTAGGGGCCTGATCATTGCATGGCATCTAAAGCTCGATGAATGTTGTTTGGCTGAACCAGGTGTAGTTGAACCAGTTTCTGCGACGACAGGTTCTTGGAACATCTATCTCACAAATGTCATATAGGGTCTGCACTGAGAGTTATGTCATTTGTCCACCAAGAACAGCTCCAGGGTCTGTAATTTATTATCTCTATGCTTCCTTGTTGTGGATGGGTGTGAGTGAGGTTAAATAAATAAAGCAGGTTTTATTACTGCTATGCAAAGTACTCAATTAACATCTTGGTATTTGCCAACTTGAAAATTCAAGTAGCCATGTTAGCTAGGAGGTTTCAGCATTGGGATCCTGGACAGTCTTGCAGCTATAATGGCTCAGGCATGGGTGTGGGAGAGTGCTGAGACTGGGCATGCTCAGTGCAGGGCACAGACACTGGTGTGAGATGAAGCTGAGACCGGGCACACTTGGTGCAGGGCTCAGACATGGGTTTGAGAGGGCATTGAGACTAGGTATGTTTGGTGCAGGACACAGACATCAGTGTGAGATGGAGGTATTTGCCAACACTGAAAGTAGCCACTTGACATATGATAGCGGGATGGGCTGACTACATCCTGCTTACTACCAAACAACTGCTTAGAGGTAAACAGACTATTCCAACTTTTTATCTGAGCCTAATCTGCATATAAAATTAAGTGTTCCAAACCTTCAACTCTCTTATGAAATATGAACTTTCATTTCTACCCAGGAGAATTTTTACAATCTTTTCTCCTGTGCCTGTTGAAGCATGTTTATTTCTGAAAGCCTTCAATTAAAGAAGTTTTTTTCTTTTTGCAAAAATCTACTTGGTTTAATAAAAGATATCACCTCTACCATGAGTCCTGATTATGTACTTATTATTAATTACAGCTAAATTAAAGTAAAGCTGTTGAAATTAACTATTTAAATCTTAAATATTTAACATTAAATAAATAAATGTATATTAAAAGCTTAAATATTTAAGTTTGCAGAGTACTGTATTTTCGCGCATATACCTCGCCCACAGGTATAAGCTGCACTGATGTATAACCTGTGGAAAATTGCATTTTTGTAAATAAATCCACATATACATTGCACCTGTGTATTCCCTGCAGCAGTGTATACATGGGGAGGTGGTGCAGCCCAGCCTGCCCCAGCAGCAGTGGCACAGCCTGGGCCCAGCGGGGAGGCTACGCAGCCCAGCCCTCCATGGCCCCAGCTCCTGCAGCAGTGGCAGTGCAACCTGGCCTGCCTGGGCCCAGCGGGGTGGCAGCGCAGCCCGCCCCAGCCCCCTCAGTGGCCCCGACAGCAGTGGCAGCACAGCCCGGCCTGCCCGGGGCCCAGTGGGGAGGTAGCACAACCTGTCCCAGCCCCGGCCCCCTCAGCAGCGGTGGCGGTGCAGCCCAGCCTGCCCTGGCCCCAGTGGCAGTGCAGCCTGGCCTGCCTGGGGCCCAGTGTGGAGGTGGCACAGCTGGTCCTGGCCTCCGTGGCAGTGGTGGCACAGCCCGGCCTGCCTGGGCCCAGAGGGTAGCGGTGTGGTGCAGCCTGGCCTACCCTGGCCCTGTCCCCCTGTGGTGGCGTAGCCTGCACCCATCCATTTTTTTTGTAAAATCACGTATACCCCGTGGGATATATGCACGAAAATATCAATGCCACCCAAAGCATGAGAATTCAGAGTATATGAATCTACTCTGTAAAAAACATAGCGTATAAACACCATCCAATGGTTCTGCGAGGTACACAACTTAACACGTATGACTGAATGAACATATATCACCCTTGTTTACATGGGCATGCATATAAATCAGGTGCAGTTGAATCCACTATTAGATAAATCACTTGCACATGTAACAAGGCCTTCTAGGTGAAAAAACCTATCCTGAAAGTCAATGCGGTTTTTACCTAGGGCACTAGGTAAAACGATATGATATTTTCTAGGGGTGTGCAAAATTTCACCAGTCATTTCAACACTGTTTTGACTCATTTTGAGGTCAAAAGAGCAAAATCAAATGAAACAAAGGGATTCAAAACAGCCTCAAAACAAAACGAGGCTAGTCAAAACATTTCAAAAGTTGGGCTGGAGGTGGAGAGTCAGCTAGGCTGCCTCTCTGGCTCCAGCCTGATCTTGCGCCAGGGATGGGAAGTCAGCCCAGCTGAGCTAACTTCCCATCCCCAGCCGATTGAAATGTCAAAACAGAGTCGAAACAGCCTCACTGTTTTGACGAAACAAAATGGAACAGATATTTCAAATCAAATGAAATTCAATATGAAATGCTGTTCCCTCAAAATCTCAAAACTCAAGGTGAAACAGAATGGTGCCGTTTCACCCAGCCCTAATATTTTCAATCAAGCAACTGCAAGAGAAGTGTAGAGAAAAATGAATGCTACTGTACATAGCTTTCATCAGTCTGATGAAGGCCTTTGACGCAGTCAATAGACAGGGCCTTTTTACTGTTCTAAACAAACTGGGTTGTCCCTCCAAAGCAGCTGAACATCTTTCACTCTTTATATTAAGGTATGAAAGCAACTGTAGCATATAAAAATGAATGACACATTCCCCCTGGCAGCTGGGGGGGGCACAGCAGTGCTGGTGGCAGTGGGAGCCTGGTGGTAGAAGCGTGGTGGTGGTAACTGGGGAGCTCCTGCAGAATCCACTGGCACTGTTAGTGGTGTGTGGGGGAGAGAGGTGGCGATCGCAGACCAGGGGTCAGTGACCACCCAATGGTGCTGCCAACAGTGTCCTCAGTGCCTTTTCATAGGGGATGCACCTGCTATGCATTGCCAGTGATATAAAAACAAAGAATCAAATGCCTTTGGCATCAACAACGGGGTGAAATGGGTGCGTCTTAGCCCCTGTGCTTTTTAATATTTATTCTTCATTTCTGCTGCTTTATACATTCAAGAATAGCAATGATGGAACTTATCTTAGAGGCAGACTAGATGGAAGCTTATGCAACATCACAAGTTGACTGTTTTTTGCTACTTCGGTTCTAGTCAGCAGGAATCTTGACCTTTAGTCTGGACTAACAGAATTGGAAAAGCAGCTAAGAATTTTGGGCTATTACAGAAATGTGCATGGAGTAATGACAAGCTATCAGGTAAAGTGAAGATGCAAATCTATGAGATTTGTGTGCAGTCATCTCTGCATTATGGTTCATAAATGTAGCTATGAATGCCCAGTCTCTTGATAAGCCCACTACATAAGATGGGCATGTCAAGAGACTGAACAGCTTCCCCATGAGATGTCTACATAAAATCCTGAAAATAAAGTGAGAAAAGCACAATACCAAACACAGGAATTTGCAGGACAGATGTGCTTAGAAATGACTGTTAAGAAGAGGTTGCGATGGATTGGCCATTTCAGGAGAATGGGAGGAGACTGTATCCCCAAGTATATTTTGTATAGCGAAATTCAGGATGGCTCTAGAAAGTGGAGTCTCCTTCTGTGGTGGTTCCGTGATGTGTGCAAAAATGATCATTCAACATCAGCATGGAAAGCGGAGAGAAGCGCACAGAATCCCATCCAATCTGGAGGGCACATATGGCACTGGGTGTAGCTCAACATGAAGCAGCTTTGATCCTGAGGATGGAAGTAAAGCAAGAAAAAGAAAGCAACATGCTTTAAGTTTGGATTCCCAACTCCGACAACATATGGTTCTGTAAAACCTGTAACAAGTTGTCAAGGTTTTCTGGGTGAATCGGATATCTTTTATTAGAACAACTTAAGCAGTTGGAAAAATATTTTTGGCAAGGTTTTGGGTTTAAAAACCCGTTGTCAGGCTGAGGAAGTCTCTGCAGTTGGTGCATGCTCTTTCTGGATGGAATGAATAGTAAAGAAGCCAGAGGCTGCGCTGGTATGTATGCAAGACTACCTCAGCCAGATAGGGATTTTAAACCCAAAAGCTTGCTAAAAATATTTTCCCAACTATTTAAGTTGATCTAGTAAATGATACCAGATTCACTCAAAGAACCTTGTCTGCCTCTGCCCTTAGACCAACACAACTACAACCTACCCCCTTGTAACAAGTTGTGTCATTCTTGAATTGGCAAACGAATTTAATACCCAATTACCAGTGGGGGCACATTTCTCACAGGAGGGGCCACTCACGCTCTAATCTCTCAATCCTGATCCTCAAGGGAAATTTACACAGCACTTCCCAGAGATGAGCCTACGAGCTCCATTTCATCAACCTCCTGGATCCTAGAGATCAGGGGCTAAACATAGACATTGGACTTTTGATGCATTATAATCTGCCTGACAACTGACTCCCCAGCCCAGCCCCTGGCTTCTTTACTTTTCATTCCATCCAGGAAGAGCACACACCAACTGCTGACACTTCCTTAGTCTGATGAAGGGTTTAAGAGAAAGCTTGCTCAATAACTATTCTCCAACTATTTGGGTTGGTCTAATAAAAGATATCAAATTCATGCAAGGAACCTTGTCTGCCTATGTCCTTAGACCAACATGGCTGCAGCCTACACCCCTGCAACGAATTTATCAGGCATTTGGCTAGATCTCTTTTGGGTACGCCATGATCCAGAGGATTGATGGTTGCCTATTAAATATAAAATATTTATGGCCACCATTATTTTACTACCCAAGAGCCTCATCATCTTAAATATACTATTTCTTATTGAAGAATATTCAGTGTTACAAAAGGAAATGTTAGGCAGAGAAAATGTCATAAGGAGGAAAAGAGATTACCTGCCTAAGCTCAAAGTCTGTGCTGTAGTAAGCAACTGAATGTAGGTCTTCATATTTCAGGGAAAAACCTGAATCATTCTTTGCACTAATACTTAAGATAGCTTGGGCAGCTCTTGGCACCTGAAACCCAGCTCACACTGTCCTTTCGTCCTGCTTCCTGTTGCCTCCTAGTCTGCCAGTCCCGAGTCTGTAGGCTACAAGTCTTTCCTCCCCTTTTTTCTCCCTTGCTTCCTCATTTGACCTGAAATCCCCTTTTCAATCATCCCCCCACAAGGCCATCCTCCCTCTCTCCTTGTGGTCAGTCATTTCCCTGTGGTTTCTTTCCCCCTCAGTTCATCTTCCCTCTCTTTCTGTTGCTTTCTTCACTGTAGGTTTTCTCCTCTTGGCTTTTTTTCCCCTAGGATCTTGTGGACCCTCTTCATGGGTAATCTCCTGCTGCTTCTTGCTCACCTCCTTTCCCTGCTGTTCCTCCTGCTCTGCCCCAGATCTGTTCTTCCTTAGTCCTGCTCCCAGTTGCCTTTTGATGCGCTATCTGCCAGTTCTGCATTATATTCCCTTTTTCCTCTGTTGACCTGGGGTTAAGGGACCAGACCCTTGGCCTGGGCCCCCAGCCTGCCTCACTTTCCCTCTTATTCTGCCTCCCCTTGTCTGTCATTGCTTTCCCATCTTTTGTTCTCATCTGCTGGCCCAGCTTCATTTTCCATTCCTGCTCTGCAGTTTCCCCAGTCCTGGCTCCCTTACTCTCTGGGGTGTGAGGTATGGAATCGCTTAATTTTTGTCTTTACCTTTTTTACATCTGCTCCTCCAACTTGGCCTGTTTTTCTATCATTCATCCTGATTTCTCTCCTGGCCTATCACCCTCGTGTCTGCTGTCATCTTGTCCTATGTGTTTTCCTTTCTTGGTCTGTGTCTTTCCTGCTCTTGTCTCTTGTCCTCCAGGCTTGCTTTTTCACTTCTTGTGGACTGGCCACACTTCCTCATTCTCCCTCTGCTTGCTTCCTCTGGGCTGGCCTTCATTTCCTCTCTTGAGCCTTTCATTGATCTTTTGTTCCCTTGTCCTGCCTTACCTTCACTTTTGGTCAATCCTGCTTGGTCTTTGGGCTCCTGGTCTAGTGTCCGTTGTTGCTGCCTTACTTTTTTCTGCCATCATGTTCCCCACTTTCTTTATTACATGGCTCCACTTCTTACCTTCTTTTGGTATGTTGTTTTCTTTTTTCCTTGTTGCCTGCTCCTGTCCCACTTATTGCTCTGATCTGCTTCCTGTCTTCATTCCCTTTTCTATTATCTTCTTTCTTCCTGTGCCTCCTTCCTTCACCACTTGGCTTCTCAAGGCTTTCTGCCTCTAACCCTTGTTGCATTCTCTTCATTGCTTCCCTTCTTGGCATGTTGTCCCCACTTCAGTTTCACTGCCTCTCTTGGTGTGGCTTCACTTCCTTCTGTCCTGGTCTTATTTTTCTTGGGTCCCCTTTTCCTGCCTCATTTCCTCCTTGTTTTTGTCCTCTGGTTCTGCTTTGTATTCCTTCCTTGTTTACTGTTCTGTGGTCATTAACCCCCAGTTCATCATTTCCTTTTCTTCCCTCTTAATCAGTCTGCCCTCCCTTCCTCTCTGCATTCTGCATTCCCTTGTTCTTTTGCTCACTGTTTGCTGTTTCCCCTACTGATCCTTCCTTGCTTTACTATCTCCTGCTCCTAACTTTCTTCCTTTTTTGGTCATTTGGCCCCTCATGCTAGCCTGCTTTATCATTCGGATTCTCTTGCCTTTGTCCTGTCTCCCTTCTTCTGCTTCATGTCCTCTCCTTGGTATATCATATCCTGTTCTGTCATGTTATCCTCCAGTTTCTCTTTTCTTCTTGGTCTGGGTTGTACTTCTGCAGCCTTTAGTGTCCTGTTCTCCTGCCCTTATCCTTCCATGGCTTGTTAACACCCTCCATAATTTGTTAACACTTGTTGGGATCTGTTATTATCAGTTCCTCCATGCTCTTCCTACCTGTGGCTTCGTTGGGTGTTGTTTGTGGAAGGCAAGGTAGGGGTGGGTTGGCTGGTGCAGCCTGGCACTGAGGTGGGTGGTTGGGGTCCTGGTATGGTTAGATGCATCTTGGGAGTTTGTTGAGTGCTCCAAATTGGTGGGGTGTTCAAGTGGCGAGGAAGGGGGCATACTGTCCTCGTGGGTTTGTCATCTTCAGAGCTCTCTTGTTTCCTGGTTCTGCGTTGTTTCTCCTATGTCTGAGGTACCTTTATTCTGCCTTGTTTTCTCTTCATCTGCTGCCCACTTTTGCTCTCTGTTGTTACTACTTAGCTTCACCACTTCGTTTCCAGTGCTCGTGTCTGAACTCCCTTAACTACTCCATGGTTTCTTATCCTCCCCTTCCCTATTATCCCCTGGTACTGTCTGAAATGACATCTTGGCTTCTTATGCTCTCCACCTGCCCTCTTCCACTCTGGGCACTCTGTTATCCCCCTTTGTGTTTTCTCGTATGTCTTTCTGTCTTCCCTTTACTTCTTGCCCTGCTCCTGCCTTGTTCTCGTTTTTGATTTCTTGTCCACTGGTCTGCCATGTGCTTTTCCAGTGTCTCTTCTCCTCTTGGCCTTTTTTGCCTTTCTCCAGCTTGTTCTGTTCTGTTCTCTCTTCCCCTGGACTCACCTCACTTCTCTTATTAGTCTCTCTGCACCTGTTCTGAAACCCCCCTCCCCTGTCTTTGTTGTTCCCTTCTTGTCTTCCTCTCTTTCTTGGTCCACTACTATTTAGGTCTCCCCTTCTCTTACATTATGTCCCCTAAGTTCAACCCTACCAGACTGTTTGGTCCTTCCCTCAATTGGTATTCCTGATTTATTTCCAATTATGGCTGTTTCCCATCTCTCTGGTGTGTCATACTTCCAGTCATTAGTTCCTAGTTCTGTCTCCCCATCCTATTCTGTTGTACATTTGAACCCTGGTGCTGCCTCACTCCCTGAATTGGTATTTCACCTTGTCATGCCTTACTTGGCACATCCCCCTGACTCTCCATGTGGAAGGGGCTGGTGGGTCTCGCAATTCCCCATGTGCTTTGACTGAGCATGTGCTGCTCCTGCTGGGCTCTATGGCTGCCTGACAGTTTCTTGTCCTGCCTTAGTCTGCTGGGACCAGACTTGGCAGTTCCTAGCCATGGTTTTGCTTGCCAGCTTTTTAGTAGCAGGTGTGAACCCTGCATGGTACATTTTGGGTATTAATGCACAACATAAACTGCTCAAGTACATGCCAGCATTGACACCAACATTATTCTGTAGAGTTAGCATGTGCTAACTACACACCCTAAGTCTTAATGTAAAAGACTGGGGAAGGATACATGGCTGTGTGCAAGGGTAGGCCTGAAAGAGGTGCAAGCTAAGTGGAAAGCACAAGTAGGAAGGAGTTTTGAAGATGGTGGCAGGCCATGTGGTCCCGTGTGTTTCACACACTGGGTGAGGATTTGGGGTTAGGGCTGACGTAGGCTGAGTTTTTTTCTGTGGTAATTGCAGCAGCTGGGGATCTTGCAGCCATGTTCAGGGATTGGGATTGGTGTACCTCAAACTAGATTTTGTGGTTGGGCTTTCTGGGGGTCAGGATGCTTTGGGTCTCCTATGTGGGGCTTGGGTTGGAGCTGCTGGGGTAGCCTGAGCTAGGGTTAGGAAATGGGTAAGGTTGTCTTTTTTTTGTGGCTGGGTAATATTGGGTTCCATTACCATTAGGCAGAAGAGCAAGTTGAATGTGGTCAGACTGGCTGTGAGATATTGTATATAAAAGCACCATCATTCTTTTCTCTCCTTTTTTCCCCACCTCTCTCCTGCCATATTGAACCTGCTTTTTTGAGTGCCTCAGACATTTGGGATAAGTAAATGAAGTTTTTGGCCTCTATTTGGTAAGATTTTTAAAAAAAATCAGTTTTATTAAAGCAGATTTTGTTTTGAATTTGTTTCAGTTCAGCAGCTGAATTAAGAAAAATGAATATTTTCCAAAGGACTTCTGCCTTTGTGCATTGATCTGAACCCTGAATAAAACTTGCTGCTTCTCTGTGCTGTTCTCTCGGAAAGACAACTATTCTTCCTGAAATGCTGAGTAACTGTTAGAAAAAAAGAGGATTCACTTATGTGAGGAGAAAGGGTTTGTTTGTTTATTTGATCTGCACATTTTTATTGATGGTGATAAATTGATTTTTTGTCTGACTGTTGATTTGTTTTCTGATCTATCAAAGTATCTTAACGAAATGCAATCAAATGCAGTGTACTTGGTAAGTATTTATTTCAGAAATAAGAACCTGTACACCTCTAAATGTTATGCATATTATATTGGTAAACAGTGATTTGGCAAGTGGTTGCTCTATTTTTTCCCCACTGTGTTCTCTGAGAACCTGCAGCAGATTGTCTATAATTGCTCATTGCTCTCCATTAGTATATCTCCCTCCTGGCAACATTTTAATAGTTTACATCTCTTGGGGCTGAAAATTACTATTTTAATTAAAACAATTTGTTTGAAATGGGACTCCCAAATCCCAGTATGATGTTTTAGAAGCCTTGGGCTAAGAATTGAAAATGGGAGAGTAGCATTTGTTCTTGGGGCCTACTGTAAATCTGAGTATTTGAGCTCGGGATTCGCACAAAGTATATGGGCCTGATTTAACAGTTGAAGAGACCAATATGGGCTATGAACTGAAATCTTGTCTTTTAAGTGTTTCAGTAATTTATCAAGGAATGCATTTGTTGTTTTGTTTTTAAGTTTGGTATCATTGTCAATGTTCTTATCTAGCACATTAGGATATTGGAAAACATTCTTGATGGTTCCTAAGTGCTAAGACCTAATGCAGCATTCAACTTCCAGTCAGCTCCCATTCAAAATCCTTTCTGCTGTCTTCAAAGCATATTAATCAAGCAGTTTTAAAAATCTTTCCTCAAAATATGAGTTCAGGTGCAAGAGCTATAGTAAAATGTTAGTGACCCTGAATTTTTATAAAGAATAAACATTCATTAAAAGACTCTTCTATGCTCCTATGTGAAGAATAGTAGAAATGAAGTCTGCTTGAAGCAGCATTTTCCAAAAGTGAAAGAATCAAAGCTATTTTCTAGACATCTGTCCAGGAAGCACTCATTGACCTTTGAACATATTTTCTATGAATACACATATCAATAGAGAGTTCAGATTGGTAAAGCTGGAGTGTGAACCAGTACACAGCTGCTAGAAACATCTGTGGTAGTGTTTGGCAACCCAAAAGAACCTGCAGAAGCTGACCTAAGCATCAGCTCTGGAAATATGGGTAATGGAAAGCTTGTTTTGAAACATCCTGTTAATGTGTTTTCATTTGTCTACTGTTTTGAAACTAAGTTTGCCTCCACATCAGAACTGAGTGGGCTAAACACTTCAAATTACCCCCAAATACTGTTGTGTCTTGTTTTGGATTTCTCTCTTATCCAAATTTAATATCAACGAAACCCTAAGAAATATCAGAACCCTAATAAATACCAGAATGTATCTAGATATTATTCAGTTTATTTGTTTGAATTTCCCTTTGTGTCTGGAGAAAAAGGATATCAGAATAAGCTAACGTGGTATCATGGAAGTGTGCTAATATCTGCTCTCTAAGCTCTTAATTTATGTAACTAAATATAGTTGGTTACAGAGATAGCTCAGATTGCCTTTATGGCCTAAAGCAAATACCTCACTGCAAATACACATGCAACCCAGAATCATCAATTATGACAAAGGAGAATCAACCTTTCAGATATTTAAAGTTATTGAAGCAGATGCTTAAAGATTATTTATAAAAGGGTAAGCAACAAAGCTGGGTAAGCCTATTTTTACAATTCATTTTTTGGTGAATAACATTATAGCAGAAAACAAGGGAGATTCCTGTAGCAGAGTAGGCACATATTGATGACATGTATGAGTGCCACAATGTCCACGTGCCACTTATTCAAGGGAAAGGATGAACAAATTAAATTTATTTTGGGTGAATAAATGGTGAATTGCTCCTGAACTATTAACAGTGTTCTTATTGCATTCTTTAGTTTCCTTGTGAGGAAAAAAAATCTTAAAGTTCATAGAATATATTTTCATTTGCATGAAATTGGAGGCATTTGTCATGGTCTTCATTGGGATGATACTTTGGCAAGGTAGAGACATTACTCTTTTACTAGTGTAAGTGATCCGAAACTAATTTATACCCATAACAGAACAGATGTTCGGCACACAAAACTGGTCTATGCCTGTAACAGGATAGGAGTTTGGCACATGGACTGATTTAAAAATGGTGGAACTTGATCAAAGATTTGCCACCCCCCTGCACCAAAGGGTGATTGTGTGGTCTGTTTTCATCTATACTAGAATGCTTATGGAAAACAGCATAACTTAGATCAATTATGCCTTCGTCTTTTTGAATGCCTGTACCTAGCCTTTGTCAACAGACTGATTGTTTGCACATGCATTTGTGTGTTAATCTTCTAAACACTAAGAAAAATAAGGCCTTACTCTACCAAAAACAAACAAACCCAAAAAAACCCTCAGGCTCTGTGTTTTTGATGGGCTTCCTGAAAAATAGAAACTTACCAAAAATAAAATGCTGGCTCCTTCTGGGGAGCCAGCAGTCCTTGTGTCAGCTGCACAACCTGCTGGGGGGAGGGTGGTGGTGGTAGGGCTGGAAATCAGGCCTGAGGCATGAAGTCACACCTGTACCATAGCCTGTGTATGTGGATTGGAAACTAGGTCAAGATATGAGCTATAGATAACCTTACATCAGATATGTATGCAGTGCACATGAGTAAGAGGCTGGAATGCCCTAAAAGCCTGCCTGTTTCAGTGCACCTGTCTGAGTAACGAGTGCAGTGAGGCTAGATGCCATGTGTGCCACCCATATAAAAGCCACTGCTAACTGGGACTCAGTGTGTGACTGGGGTGTGAGTGGGCTTGGGTGTAGCAGGAGTAACTGAACCTCTGTGAATGGAAGAGGCCTTGTGGATTGAAGGTGATATTGCATGGTTACTTGTTTGGTGCTGTTGTCTGTCTGTCACGGTGTGCAAGGAGAGAGCGAGAGTGAGCAGCTGGAGCAGCACTGAACCTTGAACCCTGAGTGAGTTTGTTCAAGACCTCATGGGCTCCCCTCACCATTGATCTCTGCATGGCGAAGCTGTGCCTGGCCGGTTCCCTGGACCTTTTCCCTGGGTATGCTTTGTACAACAATAGCAGCTCACATAGCCTTGGTAAGTATTACCCTTCCCAAAGGGGCTTCTTTCTGATGAAAGGAGAGAATTTTTTTCTCCAGAGAGGCCAATAGGACTGGCATTGCACCATCACTGTGTAATAAAGGCACTCCACCATTAATTGATTCCTGGCTGAATTAATATCTTGTAGTTGTGTTAAGTGTTCTTGTCATTGTATTATGTGTTCTTTGGTGCCTTACTGACACTTACCTTTAATAAATCAGTTCATTCTTTCCAGTTCCAACCTTTAAGTCTGTGTCCTTAATCAGCTGTAACTTTAATTTTGTTCCCCTGAGGAAGGGCTAGTAAGAATTTAATAGAAGGTCTGGCTAGCTCACTAATTAGTTCCTGGCCCATGAAACACCTAGATCGTGGAGCCTTTCATTAATTAATTAATTGAATAAATTGACCATTTTGATAGATTGATTTACTCAGGGCCAACAGATTAATTTCCTGGGTGAGCAAATTAATGTGAGTATTTGGACAAATAGATGCATGGTCTAACAGTGGGAGGTTGCTGCTCTTGCACCTAGCTGATTGGCAGTGAGGGCTGTCCAACATATGGCCCCATCCCTTCCACCAATTGGTAATGAGGGGTGAGGCTGCATGATGGGCAGCTTTTACCATCAATGAGTGGCAAGAAGCAGGACTACCAGGGCCCCTCAGACAATCAAGCATGGTGGGGGCCACTGTGCTTGGCCCATGAAAATGGTACCAGCCCTGCTCTGTGCTTGTGAAATTGGTTGGCAGCCACTTCAAGTTCTGTAGACCCCTATTTATAAACTATGAGCTTTGAATAATTTCATTTGGCTTCTTAAATTGTTTGTTTTTTGAGCACAATGTCTAAATGCCTGGGGTGCCGAGTTACAGTTGAGTATTTTGATAACTTCTAATTAGTTGTTTTGTAAATGTATTTTAATGCTGAAACCTCTCCCCTCCATTATACCATGTGGTTTTTAGCTTTTCTTGTAGACACGATCCCCTTAGGTAGAGTGTCAAGTGTGGCACATTATTATTAAATTGCTGACCATCTGTTATCCTTGGATTGTTGATCTAAGCCAAGGATTGCCCCGAAGGTAAAAAAAGGCTGGTTCCTTTATTAAAATAAATTTCTGCTTTCCTGAGTTGTCACAAAAATTAGTCTCGGTGTTCAGTACAACATAGCTGCAATATGTATGGTAAATACTCATTAGCAAGTAATTCAATCTTATTGTCCTTAACAAAAAGAAGTATGAAAAAACACTTTTCTGGAGAGAGACCTTTCTAGCCTGAATATTAACATTCTTTCTCTTTCTTGTCTTTATATTTGGGAAGCAGCAATCATCAGATTTTAAATGAATGACAACCACTCTTTATGTGTTCCTACTCTGAAGAAGCAACAGATTCTGGATGCCCCTTGTATTCCCATGTGTTGGCATAGTTGTCCACATCACTTCCTGCTTTTAACTGACAACTTTTTTTTCTCATTCATTCTTGTTGTTTTATTATCTGCTGTTCTTTCTATCCATTGTGCTTGGAGTGTGGGCAGTAAATAAGAAAATATAGATTTTTGAGGCTAGACTCAGCCAAGTCAGTAGCTTTGGAGGGAAGAGAAAAGCTTGAGCTGAGCTTGCCTCCATGAGAGAGCTATTCTTTGCTTTATGGAGTGAATAAAGGGATGAAAATATCTTTTAAAGAAATTTCCTGTCACTTTCCTTTCAGTTGCGGGAGCAGATTAGCAGTGGGAGGAGTCAGATCATAGAAGATGCATCTCTATATTTATGGCTTTTATCCTATTTGCATTTGTCATTCCAGTTCAACGCGGGTTTAAGTTGTAAGTTTCTTTCATCACTTAATTTTAAATGGGTTGTGAAAATCCACTTCTTGGTAATAAAGCACTTTAAATAAGTGCAGAATACAAGGCATTTGATAAAAGGAGGGTACAGAATTGGAACCTTCAGAAAGAAACCATAGGAACAACATTTGAAAAAAGAATTGAATTTGAGTCGGATATTTGATTAAAATTTAGAAATAAGAGCCTGTATCCTGACAAAAAAGGGCTGAAAACTATTCTAAATGGATAAAGATTCTTCCAACATGAAGCATCCTTTTAGCTTCAACAGAGGCAGTGTAGTCAGTTCCACTTCCCCTCTTCCCAGCTGCCATCTGGTATTGGAAGTGAGTTTAGGAGCATATTAAGGACAGAAAAAGGTATGACCCGCAGGCTGTGTGCCCCATCAAGCTTTGCCACGGTAATGGCCTCTTTAAGAGCTCTAAGAAACTGATTATAAAGAGATTATTCCTATAGTTACTTGAATTATATTGGGACTGGGCTGGCAGACTTCCAGTGCTGGGGGGTAAGGAGGTACAAATGCTTTTCTGTAAGTGTTCCCGGGATTCATTCTAGACTGCATCCCTTGTTATCAGCCTGCTTGCAAATACAAAGCCTCTGAACAAACATGTCTTATATTTCTTGTACACCTGAAAGATTGAGTTCTCCAACAGAATTAGGTGCGAGGCACACAGGATTGGTTTTACTGCATTCCTCCATCTTTTCTACTTGTACCATTAGAATTCAGAAGTGGAGAAAAAGAAAAATACCCAAGGATTGATAAGTAATCCAACAATATATGTAAAGCCCTAGGAGATTGCTAAGGTTTAAAGCTTACAAGGTTACCTAATTGCATTGAAAGCTGCTTGTTTGGAAAGGGTCCAAAATGTCCTTTTTGGTACAGCAATGGTAATGAACTCTCAAAGAGCCTCATCTCCACACAAAAACAAGATTGCTGCATGAAGCTGTGACTTACAGAGGTCCCTGTGAAAGATGACTGCTGATGCTATGTTGGGACTTGTTTTCCATCTGCCAAATCAATCTTTGCGCATGTTACCATTAATGTGGTGAAGCAAGAATTTCCTGTCTGGCATCTTCAAAGTGCTCATTCAGTTGGTTTCACACAAACCTTTTTAGTGCCTGACAGTATAAAACTTTTTAGACAATACACTTTACTATATAACCCATTTTTAAATGCAGTGAGAAAAATAGAACATGCACTTCAATTCCCAACAAAATGCATGCTATAATTCATAGTGCCTAATTACAAATGACAGGCCATGTTATTATCTTGTTACCTATGCTATTAGATATTTTCCCTGATGTATGGTGCTGCCACTTTTCTGAATAAGTTCTCTTTAATTACACCTGAAGAAATGAGTTAATCACTAACATTTATATTGCCAGGAAGCATATTTAACACAAGTAAACCATACTTACATTATATAAAACTAGTCATAATATAAGTTTTATAAAATTGCCTTGGTTTTTATGGGTAATTATATATTATAATTGCCTTAAGACTACCCTATCTTATAGTCAGATATACAACTTTTGGACACTGACAGAAATGGGAAATCATATTTCATTTGTAGCTTAATGATATAGTATAGTATGTATCTGTAGATTCAAATTTCTGAATGAACGTGGTAATACAACAAATAAAATGCAAGTAAATAAAACTATGCATTTCTAAGCTGCACTAATTGAAACTACATGGTAAGACAGTTTGTAATTAGAGAAGATAATGTAAAATGTAATGTAAACTGCAATGCTAACCATTAGGATTACTTAGTGGTGTCACATCAGTAGAAGAAAAAGAAGATCAACATGATGACACATCCTTATGTTAGATGGCTGGATCTTATCCTGTGGTTATTTAAGATCCCAGATTAATCTCATTATACCATATTGCCTGGGAGGCTCCCTTGAAAAGTTATATCAGGAACAAGCAAAACGTTTATTGCAACTCTATTTGTGTGCATTATAGTGACATACTCTAAGTGGTGGCTCAGCTGACCAAATGTTCTGCATTAAGGGATAGTATTTTCCATGTTTCTTAGCCTAACAGGCACCAAAGATGCAACTGAAGTCTATGAATTTTACAAGCACTCCAAATTGCAGTGAAATAATGAAATGAAGTAGGGTTAATTTCTTAAGTGTATGAAAAATGGTTTATTCTCTTTTATTTCAGTGTTACAATACATTGAAACTAATAAGCAATGAGAATCAAAGGATGTTACATTTATTGTGATTGCCATCTGAAACTTATGTTCGATATAGTATGTCTTCAGTAGAGTTATAATAACATGAAAAATTATTTAATGTTTTGCATAGCAACCATTTGTCAGTTGCATAAAATACTAATCATTTACCATTAGTGCTATGGCACTGTGTAAAAAGAGCAAGGTCAAACTGTTCATGATCTTTGTATCTTAAATTGGTTTATATGGTAAAAATGATTTTGCAGCACAAATTTCATTCTCAGAGTGAACTTTTCTTTTTGGATTAACAAGAGGTCCTATTGAAATTTAATGGTAGTAATTACAAAAATACATATGCTTGAGGACCAGCTTTAAGTTGTACTCTACCCTATAAATTGTCATGATTTGTTGGATGAATCTTGTATTTCCTACAAGACTTTTCAAACTTTTATTTTTTAAACTGTGCACCTAAAACAAAAATCAGAATGTTTGAATTCAATTTAAGTATTTTTTTTTTCAGTTTCTCTTTGTGAGTTTTGGATCAAACCTATTTCAGAATCATGTTTGTATTGTTCTATTGTTTTTAATTGTTTTCCTTCAGATGTTTATCACGCATAGTTAAATGATGCAGGAACAGAGTGGGCTAGAAACAATTATCTCAAATGATTGTTGAAATGAATAGTTTTCTTGTATTTCAGTAGTGTGTGGTGGCCAGAACCAGGGGGGTTATAATCATGAGCAATAAATATATGCTCTTGGAGACATCCAGGCAATTGTCTAGTAGTTAAGATTAGCTAATGCAAAGCTTGCAAGTTTGCAACCCACAAGTGGAATTTGTTTGTCACGATTTAACCAAAGTGTTGAATTTAACTGTTTGTGCTGATCATGGGACTTACTGTGCCTCAAAAATAAGCAGAACTACAAGATTAGCTGACCTAACAGGTTTTTTAAAGGTCAGCCATAATGAGATCTGACCACCTAATACAATTAGCACATTCCAAGGAATCTAAGGAATAAGAAACCAAGAGATTGAGCTTGGGCAGAATAATGTTAATTTCAAACCTCAAAGGAATGTGGTGTAATTTGCTTATTGGGTGAATCTGAGTTTGGGTGGTAACCTTTCATGATAATTTCTAACACCTTTTAATCTCATAGGGTAACAACTATAAGGCAAGATTGTGAGTGGCTCTAACACCAGCAGATTAGCATAAGATAAGGCATAAAGGAATGTGTATGTCAAATAACCATTTAGAAGGACAGGACAGAAGGACCATTGCTGTACCAAGCCTGGACCCTGGACTCCCAGTCTGAGCGAGGACAAGATCCTGACCGAAGGACCTTCCTGGTGACCCCTTGGACAGCGTTGATTGGGGACACCTAACTTCGCTGGAACAACTTCAGTAACAATAATAGTGTTGTTATTCACTATTAGCTCTTTATTACTGCACTATCTGTTTGCTGCATTAATCTTTCTATCAACTGTTGTATGCTAAGCTATAAGTAAATTTACCTTTACTTCACTCCTGACTCACCTCCTCGATCCTGAACCCAGCAGCCTAACGGCTGATGCACTCACAGCGCCTCGCCGGCCTGTGAGAGTAGTGTTAAGCTTTTTATTGTTAATAATAATCTTTGTGCTTGCTCGTATTGTGTTAATGTGTAATAAAGTATAGTTACTGGATTGTCTAATTAGCAAATGAATATTTGCTCTGTGGTAGCAGAGGAGCTGTTCAAATGCTCCTAGAAAGTTCATAAGTTTAAAACATCTTCTCTTATTCAACAGTGTATCTGTTCATGGAATTGCTGATCATGCCTTCTTTACAGAGATGCAGATCCGCAGCTCCAGCTAGAGAGCTTCAAATTTAGCTCATACTGTTAGCTCTGAGGATAAAGGTAGATAACTGTATACATGTATAATAAAATATAATGTCTTGAGTGACCCATGATTGTTGGCGTGGGTAGGTGAGTGACGTTCCAAGATTTTTGTTAAGCAGTTGAGTATTGTTGGGGCAGGATATTGCCCTTACAGTATGACAGAACACTGATCTCATTCAGTATGTGAATCTCATGTTATGTATTCATAGGGCTAAATGAACAAGAGACATGAAAAAATAAAACTTCCCAAGCCTCCAACAATCTATAATGATGTTTTTTATAGCTATGTTGCATGTTAGCTGCATATACACAATGATTAAAAAAAAATGTTATGCGGAGCTGAGCACTTGTTACTGTCATTGAGGTTAATGGAAATGGCAAATAATGGTCACTTAGACTGTGACACTTAACCTTCTTATATTAGTCACAAGTTGGTGTGTGGTCCAATAATCCTGGGCTGTTTCTGTGTGAGGATTTCTAGTCGATTACAGCTGTACTGAGAGCCAAACATCAGAGCAGATCTGTTGTATAGAGAAGAGAGATAAGAACTTGGCTCTGTCTGTTGAGCAATACAGTTAAAAAAAAAAAAAAAGGTTAAAAAAAATTGCGTGGTTCTGCACTTACTTATTGTTAGACTATAAAGGCCATAAAGTAAAATAAAGATGAAGCAGGCTAGAGATCAATCATTGTTATTAAATCAAAAAAAATATAATGGTCTTATACTCTAATCCTTTCCTTCTGACAGACAAACTTCCAAGGTCTTGAGTTTAATGATTTTCCATCACGAGTCCTAGACTAAGTCCCTTTAAAGGGAAGTGATACGTTTCTGAAGAGTATTATTTTTTGATTTGGAATCAGTCTGTTTCTATCTTAAAACTTTGGGCTAAATACAGACTGTCAAAAAGCCTTAGGCGGAATTGATTCAGCCTTTGCAGGTTAGTCTAAGGTGCAGAGATAAAACTTAGCAGCAACTGGACAGACATTTACTTTTGATTTCAGGACATACAGCCATATACCTGCAGGGTCTCAGGCCACAAGCCAGGAGGTGCCAGAGAATGGCTCTCTGGCATTTAGCCAGCATGTGCTATGTTTGCTTCCTCTTCTTGCTACCTCACAATCACAGCAGCAGGACTCCGCAGGTTCCCCATCACTTCCTCTTCCTGCTTCCAGGTGCCTCTGGGACATGTAGTCCACAGTCAGAGCCAGCAGTAAGTTTTTAGCAAGGTAGAATAGTTCTGTACTTTAGGGAAGGGAAGTTTAACCCCCCGCCCTGGCCTCAGACCCCAGCCAGGGTTTGTGTGGAGGGTAGTCCCTACCTTCTCATTTCCCCAACCCTTCTCTGCTGGAGTATACAGCACATCCCAGCCCAGGGCTGGAAAGCAGGCTGGGATGCTGGGGGACTGTGATTTAACTTGAACCAGGAAGGGGTCTGGGACAGAAGTTTCATAAACCAGTTTGACCCAAATCAGTTAAGTTTGATACTACATTCAACCAGATTTATCTTAAACCAGTTTCAGTAATTTTGAAACTTATTTACGTGCACTGAACTTCTGTTCTGTTATAGGTTTAAACCAGTTTCTGATTACTTATGTGAAACTTCTGTCCCTAGCCTTGGAGATTTACTTTGAGGGACTGGAGTTCAGTGGAGATAAGCTTTATCTCTTTGATCTACAAAAGGATCTCACAAAAACAAATTTTCTGAAGCTTTCCTGGATTTTAATTGGCCTGAGAATATTGAAAGGACATTTGTTCTTGTGCAGAATTTTGGTAAATTTTGCTTATCTTCCCTTCACTCAGAATATTGTTTACTACATTTTATATAGATCTGTACATGTTGGGTTTCTACATATTCCATAGGATATTTTAATTTGTTAGCCTATGCTGCTGAGCCCTGTTCTACCAGGGCGGAAACGAATTTATTTATTGATTGCTTTTGTGAAAGCTAAAGTTTATTTGTACATTCCTGAGCAGGGGATATAGCTTTTCAACTTCAAGCATTGACCTCTTGGATCTTAACTTATTGGGGATGACTTAAAAGCTGCTAGTTTCAGGGCTCTCCTCTACTTCTGCTTGGAAGTTTACTGTTTATATTTAGCTTCACCAAATAACTGTTGTTCATCAGAATAGGTTCAACATCCGAAGTGCACACCTCAGAGAGAGAATTTGGCTCTGAAGTATAAATCCTCTTAATGCACTGGATCTTGCACATTTAGGTTTACAGATTTTTACCTTTTATATCTTGTTATACGTTGATTCCAGTTATCTCTAAGCATTTTATTCAGCTCTGTATTCAACTTAATTCTTGAAAAAATTAGCTTATTTTCTTCCTATTTAAACAGTTAGCATGTAAACAGGGTAAACTGCAGGTTTTCATTAAGGGTAAGCGTTCTGATTTTGAAAAGATCTAAATTTTGTAGAGTTGTAGATATTATCTGTATTTCTCCAAGGTTGTGAGTAGCTATACTTGGTCTGCTTACTAATAAGGATATCATCTACATACAAATGTAACTTATGCAGCCTGACATCACCTCTAATACTTGGTGGATCCTTTCCATTTTGATATGCTTCCTAAAGGTTCTAAAGCCAGTGCAAATAGCATAATAGTAAGGGATAACCCTTCCTAATGCCCCTGTGAAGTAGTAATGAAGGAGATCTTAAATCATTAATCTGTAGCCTTGCCTGAGGATTTGAATAAATCACTGTGATCAAATATCTGAACTCTCAACCTAGACCCACCTTGCACACCGCTGACCTGTCTGAGGATGATCTATATGACTAGTTTTTTCTCAGCCTTGTTAAACTCTCTCATTGATATGTGGCATTATTGCTGTTGCAGTTTTGTATTTCAAACTTGCATAGTGGTTTCTTTCTGAAACTACCTGATTCTGTAATTTAACCTTGTCAGAGAGAAGGTGACTTTCCTTAGTAACAACTCTTTATATGTTTCTTCTCCAAAAGTCATAGACAGGTGTTATATTTGTAGTGCTAAATGAATCCTTGTAGCACTACAAAAAGTAAATGTACAGTTGTTGAAGCCATTTGGAGCAATACAAAGACCCTGACAGTGCAACAGACTAATGCATTTTCAAAGAGGAATTTCTTTGTTTGGTAATGCTACATGTAATGCTTGTTCAGCTATATTTAGGCGAAGCGATGACTGCATCTCTGCCTGGTTCTATGGAACCGCACGGAGGTGGTTCTGTTTGCTGCTCTGTCCGAGCTCTGCTGACCATGGGGGCTGTGGGGCTGCCTGGGATCTGCTGATCAGATCTTCCAGGGCAGCTGAATCTCCACACAGCCCCTGTGGCCAACAGAGCTACAGGTGCACCCATGCCCAGTTCCATTGATCAGTTGAGCTATGAAACCAACATGGGCCTGCACCTCTCTGTTGATCCACTGGGGGCTCTACCAGTGTTCTCCCTTTCCCTGGCAGGGGAGGAGGCATGCTGTCAGTGGGCACTTTTACAGATGCTTCAGGGGTGGCACTCTAATTAGAGTGGTAACTACCTTGCTCCAGCAGACTCAATCAAGTCTTCTCCTATGTACTGTAATTACAATGCATCAGAGCAGTCTTCTTGCTTGTGTATAAGTACCCAATGATTGGGTTTCTGTGGAGGTGAAAGACCTCAGGAGCAGCTCTCTCCCACCTGGGACTGGAGAGCTTTTCTTTGAGGATACTTTATAGGTCTCCAACCAGGGGGCTGGAGTGCTTGTAATTTCTAGTGAGCTACGTTTTTGTAGTGCTACAAAGTGCTGAGACATTCTGTAACACTTCAAAAGAATGTCTGTTCATATCCATATGGTGGTACATAAGCAAGCTTAACAGTGAAGTGCAAAATGAGACTATGGAAAAGTTACTTGGGGAAAAGGCAGTAAAAAAAAATTGGTCTCTTGATAGTAAAGTATGTGTATGACAGAATAGTGAAGACTTCATAAATCTAGTTTATTTATCCTCCACCGAGTTATCATTTTTCTGTTTAATTATTTTGTGCATCAAATAACTCTTCTCCTGTAAAAAATGGAAGTTAGAATTGGGAGCACCATATCTCCTCTCATTCTAGTTTATCAAATCACACTCCTACCAAAAAATGCCATTGTTCTCTCTCATTTCAAGTATCCTACATCAGGGGCTTAATTGATATGCTTCAGTATGAACTGGGTTATGGTGCTGATGCTGGGAGAGTAATTGTTGATGGCTTACTGGGCATATACAGCTGATCCCTTCCAGCCAAGGGGTCACCAATAAAGGGCTAATATGTTAGGGGATTTCTTATAAGTAGTTTACTGTAATTTAGGTAAATAGCCTCCATTTGAAAAATAACAAGCCAAGATTTTAGTGTCCAATCAAACCTATACTGTTTGTGGGTGAATCTGAATTGCCTAGTTTTTCTTTTCTTCCCTTTCAGAAATTTGTGTCCACATAGACAAGTATCTTGTTCAGGGAGATATGCAAAGAATTTAACTGAGCTTTTTCTGTTTTTTTGATGTTTGAATTTAGGGTTTTGAAGAGTTGTTATGCAAGAGTGTGCAGTGAACAGACAGCATTGCTTTTCAACAGTACCTGTCAACCATGGTGTTGTAAGTGGAAGTGATGTATCTGATGTGACGCTTTATTCTTTGTGTGTGCTTAAACATTGTTGGCTCAATTTTGACTGTGCAAGTATATCTGTGCATTTGTGAATGTGAGGAAGGTAATGATTGTTTTAACTCAAACATGTCATGGCTAGTTTTGCCCCTGTGACTTGTATAGCTTCAATGGAAAATGTTAGACCAAGGATGAATTTTGATATACTGCAAAAGTTTTTAACTTTGTAATGTAGGGGTAAGCAACCTGTAGGCCAAAAAGATTTTTATCTGGCCTGCCAAACATGGCCCACTGTTTGGAAGCTTATCTGGGTCTGCCACTAGTAAGTTTTGCATGACAATGTGCTATCTAATGGAACATTTTTCTGATATTCAAGCCACTGCTGTCTCCGGCTCTTCTTAGGGCTGAGCTGTGTTTATTTGCTATGCTGTTAGTGAAAAATGGCCAACCTCGTTTCCAACATATCTCAGTGTAAATGAATGAGTGTGTTTATTACTTCATGTCTGATATTTACTTTCCAAAACTCCCTGCTGACTGCTTCTGCTATGCTTTTGCTAAGTAGTGGAA
>JAGPOW010002742.1:3949558-3961356 GCA_030014935.1 Caiman crocodilus | reverse complement strand
AATAGAAGGTGGGGAAAGAAACAGATATGCAGCCTGAGCTAAAGGGGCTTTAGGGCAGTGGTTCCCAAACTCTGATACTGATAGCCTGAGTACCACCAATTTGACATGATATGGCCTTATGTACCAGCAGCAAATTTTTCATACACATAGGTAACAGACTAGGTATTAAAACAACATCAAAACATTTAGTAATCATAGAACATTATTTTATCAGCACGGACTTTCTGTGCAGGATGCCAACTGCCTGCCACCACCGGGTGGGCAGAGGAATTTGGTCAGTGGACCATACGCACATGATCCCGGACAGATCCGGAGGTGCGGTGGGGGAGAGGGTTGGGCACACTTTGAGGCAGGCAAGGGAGGCATGTGTGGTGCTGTGTTCCTGGCCCTGTGCAGCAGGCCACTGCTGGGCTCTGGGTGTGTGCAGTCCCTCCCCCCAGCTTTCCACATACCACTTCCAAGTCATCTCCGTACCACTGGTAGTATGAGTACCACAGTTCGGGAACCACTGCTTTAAGGTATAATATAATTTAACATCAGCCAGTTTTCTGTGATGTCTGCTAAAAATATTCTTCTCCTAGGCTAATGAAATCAGAAATTCAAGCTTTGTCTAATTTCTGTTCTGATTAGAATATTCAAATGCTTTCCCCAGAAGCAGGTCAACTAATTATTCTGACAGAGCTGAAGCCAGATCAAATTAAGCAGATGTTTAGGTTTCTGCAGATAATCAATACCAGCAGTATTTGGAGTGATATGAATAGGACAGCTATATAAAGTAAGAAAATTTGAAGAGTAAGATTGCTATACTGCTACTGAGAATCCCAAATGTAGCTGCATAGAACAAACAAGTCATTTGTTTAACTTGTAGGTTTTTTGCACCATTTACAAACTATAATCCATGTGCCTAAATCAATATCATTGCACATCTAATTTATCATAGAACGTTCAGCATAACTCTCTTAAAAAAAGAAACAAGTACTATGCACTTGTATTGAAACAAAAGCATTGTAGATTAGAAAATAAATCTGATTTAGGTAATGAAATCTTTCATTATTTAATGTGTAAATAAAAATGTTAGTGCAAAGTTTGACTCTAATACCATGTTTTTAGCCATGTAGATGAACTTGATGAATAAAAAAATGAATTATGAAACAATGGGATAATATTCACTTGTCAACTGATCTATTTTACAAGTGATGCACATCACTTCTCAAAATTTGCATTTCTGGATAAGTTTGTTTCAGTTATCTGGGTAAAACCTTTTCTGTCTATGGCTGCATACAGACATGAAAAAGCCCCCCAAACTGGCCCTTTAGTTTTGGCTCAGTGTGCCACCTGCACTGAGTGTAGCACATGCCTAGAAGGGGTATTGCATTAGTTTGACCTGGCTTGCCCAAAATCTGTATAGATTGGGTGCTTCAGTGGGCCTTTTTGGCACTTCTGTCTAATAGTTGTTTGAATTAGCTTTAGATAAAAGCGCCCAAAAGCTCTGCTGAAGTACCCAATACATACAGAAGTTGAGAAGCCAGATCAAACTAATGTGCTTCCTCTTTGAGTAAAGATCTGGATTCTCCCTTCCACCCCTGTCAGCGGCCTGGAGGTGCTATCTGACATCTTTTGCAGATACTTCTTTGCTACCAGTACTACCTATATACCATAACTGTGATACTGGTGAGGGGAAAGCAAGACAAATATTATAAAACGATTTATCCAATTAGTAGATGCAAATGTAACTGATCAGATTTTTTCCTTTGGCATTTCTTCCATTAAAAAAAAACAGTATTGTTTTCAAAATAAACTTTTTATTCATTCTGTATTTTTTCCTCTAGTTTGGAAAAACTGAGAATAGAATTTTGAAAACTGAAATTCTTTCACTGCTCATGCTTAGCTTTATCCAGCCATAGAAGACCAATTGAAAGGTAGGACAAATACATTCATTCTTACTTGCAGCAACACCAGTCTGGAGTTTTACTGAGAGGTAAATGAACAAAACTCTGCATGGTTTTTCCAAGATGGAGTAAACCAAAAGAGCTCTTGTAGAAGGGAGATAACTCAGTCTTGCAGGAAGTGGAAGCAGAGGGAATGGGTACTGGGGTATAGTACTACTGAAAGAATGCTTGTGTTGTCATAATGCTGCTAGAAATAGCTTCAGTTTGCATAACTGATTTTCTGAGTTGGGAGCCTAGCCAGACCTTAGGGGCCTGTTCTAGGTGGTGATGAGCTTAAACTAATTTTCAAAGCCCTAGGAATTAGACTGTAGAGGCAATTTTAGCTTGATATCAGAAACAGTTCTGAGCTTTTGGAGGCTGTTTCCTCCTCAACAACAGTGGTAAAGATGGAGCTGCATGGTTCATTGCTTCAGGCATAGACTCCACATCCCCCTACCCTTTTTGTGCTGAGCAGGGGCTGTTTGACATCCTTTACTTCAGCTGTTTCCTTTTCTCTCACATTTTTGCAATAGAGCAATGCTGCAGCTCCAGTGGAAGTATCTCCAGTTAGGTGGAAGAGTAAGCCAAATTTGGGATTTAATGAACAAGCAGAAACAAAATAAGATAATAGCTATGTATTTTTATGTAAGGGATGGGGCCACTAGAGCTGAAGAATGAGGGAATGGGTATTGGTGTTTCTCTTTAGAGAATGAATTAACTCTTCATACAACTTTTTTGTTTCAAGAGATCTAGAACTATATAAATGACATGTGTAATAGGTGATAATTAGGTGATGACTTTCCTTGGTTTTGAGGAGGATTTTAATCAAGACCTTAGTGACTAAACAAGAAAAAGCAGTTTGATAGTTCTGCTGATACAGCAGACATTAGACAAAGCATCCAGGCAAATACTCTTGTTTTCTTGCATTATCAAAGATGTATTTCTTAAGATGCCAATTTATAAAAACATATAAGAGTCACATGGGTATACTATAAGCCTGTTACTAGTTTGTAGGGTAGATGCTTGCCATGTTAAATATGTACATAAAATCTATTATAATTGTATCAATTATCCCAGGAAAAAGTCCTTGTCCTAGATAGATAAAAACTCTTCAGATCACATGACCATTACATATTGATTGAGGAAAGCAGCCTTCAAATCTCAAAATATTAATTAAGGACCAATACTCATCTGGGCATGTATTTACTCAGGTTGTCCATAGGAACTGATCCTGGGCTTTGGATTTTGCTGCAGTGCTCATGCTTTCTCTGCAGTGAGTAAATTTTCAAAAATAAAAGCTTCTGACACCAGCCATGTGAATAGTGCAGTAGATGTGTGCCCACATCTCAGAGGGAAATAATGGCCCTAAATTGCATCAAGAAAAATTCAAATTAGATCTTAAGGAAAACATTCTAACAATAAATATGGTTAAGATATTATGAGACATTTCTAACTATGAAGATGGTTAAACACTTCTTTACAACGTTGCAGAATCTTGGTCAATGGCAGTAAGTACACAGCTGGTCAGATCATCATGTTCAACAAGTAACCATCAATGTCTCAATGTCTAGTTGGGAAGATGCAAAATTTGGGTTCTCCAGGGGTCTGTCCTGGGTCTATTATTATTTAAGATCTTAATTAACAAATTAAAGAATGGGAATGACTGCACACTTGCCAAGTTTGCAGATGATGCCAAGTTGAGTGAGGGTGCAGACACTCTAGGATAGAAAATAAATAAGGACAAGGGCAAAAGTTGAACTTAAGATGGAATAATCATATGTACAAATACAGACTGGGGAATGACTGGTTAGTCTGCAATACTGAAGAACAAGTCTTAGAGTTTACAGTAGTCTATAGATGAAGATGAGCCAACAGTGTGTAAAAAGACCAATAGTATACTGAGTCTTATTAATAGAAACATCACTTGCAAATCAAGAAAAGTGACTCTCCCACTTCATTGGTACTGGTGGGGGCTCATGTGGAATACGAAGTCCTTTTTTTTTGTACCTCACTTCAATAAAGATGTGGATAAATTAGGAAGAGACCACTGGAGAGCAACGTAAATTATTATAGGCCTGGAAAACATGATTTATGGAAACAGGCTGAAAGAACTAGGATTATTTAGTCTAGAGAAGGATCATTTAGCTTGGGTTATAATCCTTTATAACAGTCTTCAAATACCTTAGGTTGAACACAATTCCTTTGCATATTCCTGGCAATTTTAAGAACAGCAAATGCACTAATTTGTTCCGCCATAGCAAAATTAATTAGAATTATAGAAGCTATAAATGAAAAACACCTAATAGGTCACGTTACCACCCCCCTGCTAACTTGGTTAGAGTGTTTCTGAAGGCTTACTCCTTTCCATGTCCTTTATTCTGTTCTCAGTTTTTTCAGTTCCTCTTAGGTACAGACATTTATAGGTGACTCTTATAGACTGTTGTCCTCAGTAAGGGAGTGTTGGTAAATTCTTATAACTACATACCCCTTTGCTTATTGTTAGTATTAGATTTGGACTGAAGGAATGGCAAAGGATGAAGCAGCATTTAACTATTAAATGAAAGTTTACCAAGTTAGCAAGATATCTAGGATTGACTCAAGGGAGTCATTTAGACATGTATGCAGCCAGGGTTTGTTTCCAGTCTGCCAAACATTGTGCTGGCAGAAACTGCTAGATACAAGTTAAACTTGTCAAGGTGTTTGAAGAGAGAACAACCTGAAGGATGGAGTTGCATAACTGCATGCCAACAATCACAATTTTTATTTCCTGCCTATGAAAGATATAAACCTTGAATGAAAACAAGGTGTCAGCACTAGGGGAATGTAATTAGAGGTCCCACACATTTGTAGATGGCATCTTGAATGAAATGTGAGAGAGCTTTAATGTATAGACTAAATGTTAACCTGAAACCATGAATCAAGGATTCCTAAATAGAATGGGGAGGTTCTTGAGAAGGAGGTTGAAATATTCACTCTCTCATCCTACCAATTGATCAATGAGTACTGTAGGCCTCCTAATGACATTCTTGCCAAAGGTAGGCTAAAGTAGTATTCAATGTTTTGGCCCCCAGGCTGGTCTGTGGGCCATGTTGGACCCTGCATCTCAGGATCAGGCCAACATGACTGGATATGGACTGTGCTGCCCCTGTCTAGCCCTGTGTACTGAGATTGGTGCCCTGGGATCCCATGCGGCTTTTGCCAGTGAGCTTGGATCCCAGGATCCCACGTACTGGGACTGGAGCCTCAGACTCTGTGTTGTCTCCAGCAGGCTCTATGCACAGGGTTGGGGTCTTGGGACCCTGCACCACCTCCACCCAGCCTCCTGTGCTAAGACTCCATGCCAGGTCAGTCCTCATGGTGCACTGGATCTAACATGCAGGGCCGTGGCCGGCGGAACCATTGGCTGGATAACGAGGTGCCTGGGGTCAGATCTGGCCTATGGACCATGAGTGGAACACTTCTGGGTTAAAATATGAATGTACGTAGTAATATATCTCATGCCCACAAAGATGCACACCTTCTTTGGGGAAGGCAGAATGAAGAATTTCCCCTGTTTTACTTGTGCCAAATGTAGGGGTTCTTCATGTTTTTGGCACTGTGCCTTGTAGTTGTAGATGAGGGTTGCTAGTGAAGTTTTATGAATGAGCTAAACCAAGAGTGTCTAATGCATTTTGGTTTGTGGACTGGATTGGGTCTATGGGGCTTCTGGTCCTGGCTCTGTGTACTGCTATATCGGCACTAGAAGACAAGGAGTTAATGCTGCCACCACTCAGCCCCCAGAGCTGTGACTACTGGAGTCACGGTGCCAGTAAAGTTAGCATCTAGGGCTGAATGCCATTAATTTTAGATACCAGCTGCAACTGCAAATACTAAATTCTTTGGTGGCAGTCACTTCCTGGGAGCTGCCCACTCTGAAACTGAAACTCTGGCAGCTGTGGTGACTGGGTTGAACAGTGGTAGTGTTAACTCCTTAGCTGCTGGCACCATTTGACCTTTCTAGGTTAGATAAATACTTCTGTTGGATGACTTAGATCAAATTGATCCTGCCTTGAGCAAAGGGTTAGACTAGACCAGTGGTTGTCAACTGAGGGTATAATTTAAAAAGGCCATGTGGGGTACGTAGAACTGATGTTGCCAATAATGTGGCTGATAAATGCCGCGTGTATGCACGGAGCTGCAGTGCAGCACTCATGTGGCCAGGAGAGCAGCTGGCTCTCCGCCTGGAGAGCAGTCCAGCTGGTAAGTCTATTGTGAGGGAAGGGACGTGGGGGGAAGGTGGCACACTGAGGCCCCAGTGGTATGAGAAGGAGTGAGGCAGGAGCTGCTCTGCCAGGGTGAGGCACAGGACTGAGCCACGTGTTGGGGGAAGGGGCTCCTGCCACTACACACATCTCTGAGAGGGCATGGGGTGCATGTGCTCCCAGATCTGGGCACTGGCAAGAGCAGGCTGGAGCAGAGCAGCACTGAACTGTTCCCAGAAGGGGGACTGGGCCAAGCTATGCTCAAGGCGGGTGGGGATGGGGGGCTATGACAAATTCAGGAGTGGCTGCAGCCCCTCTCGTAGCTCTGCTCTCAGTGCCATTGCTGCTGCCTGCCCCAAACACAGTCCCAGCTGGGAAGACCCTGGCACAGCCCTGGCCCCAGCCCTGAGTGGCAATCCACCCCAACTCCACATGCAGATCTGGGGCACACATCCCTGCCATGCCCTCCCGAGGTGTGCGCAGCATCAGGAGCTGCCCCCACTCCCCGCACCCCCCAGATGAGCCACTCACTGCTCCATCCCATGCTCTGCCCCGGCTGCAGTGCCTGCCCTAGCCCCACTCCCACTCCCTCCTCATGGGGTCCTTGATCTTCCCCCTCCTTAAAACAAAACAATGTAATGTTTTGTAAAGGGGTACATTAGCTGAAACTTTGAGACAGAAGGGGTACACTTGTTAAAAAAGGTTGAAAACCCCTGGACTAGATGACTTTCAAGGTCCCTGCCAGACCTTCTTTCATGTGACTCGCACTACTTTTTTTTTCTTCCACTTTTCTCCTTTCATGCTTTTGATTTGGCTAAACAACTACTTCTGGCTTATTAGGAATATCATTTGCTAATCAAAGCATGGTAACTTTATTCAAAGCTGTTCATAGCCCTTTCCTCTTTGTTAATTTCTAGATATATTTTCTTTTTGTATCTTTTTAAAATGTGTTTTAAATTCAATGTTCTTACAGAAAAATGTCTAAAATAACTTAATTGAACATAAAATAATATGTTTACCAACTGTTTAATTCTAGCTATGTAACTTCTTTCCACTCCCTCTCTAAACTTCATCAGGTTTATTTATTTTTAGGTGTCATTTCAGATTCCTTTGGTTGCTTAATTTTAATGTTTTTCATAGTTTTACTATTCTTTTGAGATCTCCATTTGTTGTATAATTGGGTTCTTTTCTCCGATTTTTTTTTTCCAAAGCTATGAATTGCTTTGGCATCCCTACTTGGCACTTTTTTCTTCAAAACCATATTCTTTCTAGCAAGCTTTTATCTTAATTTTATTTTTGATATTTGCTTTTACTGCCACCATATAATTTTCAAATACATTCAGTTGAACTTACTGTAAGAACTATGAAAATACAGGAATCCAATTTGTGATAAAAAGCATTTAATCGTAGAGCATAAAACGTCAATGTATCTAGTTTATGGAGTCTTTTGGATGCTGAATGTTAATTATGTTTGTTCTAATTTTACATACAGTGCAACAATATCTTTTTGGTATGCTCTTTGTTTTTAAACTCTTACCATAATGATTCCTGCTGGCATCCTTTTTTCTGTTTCTCTCTTGACCTCTTCTGAAGGCATACTTATTTTTCCTCCTCTGGTTCAGTTGCCAGTGAAGTTGGGCATAGCACTTCTAGGGGATGTCACTAAGGTGAATGTCCTATAAGGATAAATGGCTTTATTCCTGTTGAATTGGTACACTAAAGAAGATATTCATGATATGATGGCTTTTTAACTATATGCTTCACAAAATCTCCATATGCATCTTCTTGGTACAAAACCTGAGATACTTTCATTTTGTAGCCCTCTTGGACTTTTCTGTTTGGTCCACGTTCTTGTAGGAGGGGTAAAGTAAAGGCATTCCAAGATAGCTAGTTCTTCTACAACAATCATCATTTAGTGCATCGGAAAGTCATTTTCCAGATTGGAGGAAAGGAGGCACAAAATATTGTAAATCTCCCAAGATCATGCAATCAGTCAGTCACAGAACAAGGATAAGAACCCGGTTCCCCTGAGTCTTGTTTTAATGCTCTATCCAGGAAGCTATACTTTTTTATCTATGCATTCACTCCTTTTTTTGGATGGCACCAACTGTCTTAGGGGTGAAATGAAATAATGCCAGTTAGAAAATATTTAGGCTATAATAATGTGCTGGATTGGAGAAGTGGGCTATATCTAAACTTGGCTACAGGAATGGGCTCACAAACAAACAAATGGAGTAACTGGGGACATGCAGTAGTAGCATACTTCTGCCCCTTGAAACGAATGAACTGAGATTTCAAGATGCAGCATGTTCCTGATGTCTTTAGTTTTTCTTTTCCTCTGGAGCCTTTGAAAAAAAAACAATTGAAAAATAACTTAGTCTTTAGTCTATTGACCCATGCGCCCATTTCAAAGTAACTGACTAAGCACATGGAATACTTTAGTTTCAAAGACTGAAATATGAATATAGGTAAGAGGAAGACTTATGGTCCAAGAATATTGACTGGAACAAAACCATGAGTTCTGTTTTAAAGCTAGTTTCACTATTTTTTCTTCAAATAGATTGGTTAAGAATATTATCGTTGCTCTATTCAGTATGGTTTACTTTTTAAATCTTGCTTACATTTAATCCACTTACTATTGAGTAACGAGTATATTTATTAAGACTAGTGTGATATTGTGTGGGTGTTTTTTATTCTATGGTATTGCTGAATGTTTTAGATTGAAAACATAAATAACAAAAGCTAAGTGAAAAAGACCTCGTAGTAAAAGCAGTGGAAATGTGAAATAGCTTGGTGTCCAGTTAGTGATTTATCAGTAGTAGTTAGTTGTATTATTTAAGAAAAAGACTTTTGTTAAATCTTTTAAATCTTTGCATTTACCACTGTAGCTATCAAAACTGTTTTATATGCACTTAACTGTTATATGCATAGCTAAGCACAGAATTGTACTGAATATCTATATAAATTGCACTTTTGTAACTGGACCTTAAATATGGATTACACAAACCACTGCATATGAATTTTAATAACTTCTGACCATTCCCCCACCACCCTATTTTGAAAGGTATTTCTGCATATGTCCAAAGTTATAAAAGCCTCAAATCTACATACCCGATCTGCTGATATAAGAGCTCTGAGATTTCTGTCTCCAAATGCTTCGCTCGCTTATATGATGTGGATTATGAATGTGTTCAGTTCAGGTACGTGGAATATTATTACTACGTTTTGTTTGTTTGGTGGCAGCATTGATTTCATAGAAAGTTAAAGCATCTTCTCATTCAAGGCGGCAAAATATTATGCTAACTTTCCAAATGAAGCAATAATTTTCCTCCTCTAATAATACTTGTAGCAAAATACGTACATAATGTAAACAGGTAGAGGTATGAAAGTCATCTGAGGCACAGATAGTTTTACTGAATCGTACAGTGGTGGTTTATGGTAGCTTTTTCATTATGCAAATGTTCCTATGTGATAACTTGACAGCAAATAACTTCCAAGAATGATACCCTGAGTTGTACAGTGGGGAAAAAAGCAGCATTAATATGGATAGTAAGGCATCACTCACTTATGTCATTCGGGCCAGATTGGAACAAGATGTCAATGCACAATGTGGGGGGAAATTAAAAGAATACCGTCTTCTATCAGAGACTCTGAGGGAGGTACAGTAGGTGAAGTCCTAGGTTATTAAAATCAGGGTCCCCAATATTTCACACAGCATTTGTAGCAAAACAAAGTGAGCAATCTTGCTAATTTATTTTTTAATGTTTTTCCTCCTCATTACACTACCTTTGGCTGATGGAGGGGTTGGATGGACCTTCTCCATTGATTTCCTGCTCAGAGGACTTAAAGCCCTGATCCCATGACAGTAAAATTCTAATTTTGCTGGTTTGTAATGAGATACCTTATGGGGGGATGTAGGGGCGGGGGGATGACAACACTAGGGTTGAGCTGCATAATTCTCCTGGATATCAGGCAAAATAAAATGTTATCTTAGGTCTGCAGAGACTCAAAATGAGTGTTTTGACATTGTGTTTGGTCTTTGGGGAATGGGGGTGGAAGGTCTTACTAAAATTGTTGTTCCTAGAAATATACATTTACAGAATATTATGGTAGTGTACAGATGACTCGACCAAGGTTGAGGCCTCATTGTGGTAGGCATTAAACAGACTAAGATGGCCCTGTCTTGAGGAGATTACAGGTCTAAATGGAAAGCACTGACAGGCTGGGAAAAGAGATATGACAAACACAGAGGACAGTATATTTTTTGTAAATATTTTGTTAGCTCCACAATATCCATTATTTTGGATAGGTTTTTTCTTTAAAGGATCTTTTGGTTGCTGTTAAATCCCCTTTGAGAACTGGTGGAGCCTGTTGGAGAACCTTTGGCAGACTTTTGCTGAAGCCCAGGAACAAAAGCTCAATAAGTGCAGCTCACTGGCTGATACCTGCAATGTGTTGGTTCAGGCACTGATTGCTGGGGCACTAGGAATGTGGAACCTGAGCAACAAAAGTGCCCTTGCAGACACTGACAGATGGTTTGGAAAATTTATGTCAAGCACATCACTGGCCATTATTAATAGAGAGTCAGGTGAGACCACCTGCCAGAAGCAGGAGTGGGAGATGAACTGAAAGAGATCCCTCTTCTCCCTTATAACTTATATCATGGGCTCTAACTGTGGATGCTACTGAGAATTTTTGGTTTTTTTATCCTGGGCAAATGTAAACTTCATGCTAAAATCAATGCCAAAGAATATAATCTTACAGCAGTGTACTAAAGAGGTTACAAATCATGGCAACTTGCCCCGCTCTCAGGCTACCATGCACAGGGTTCTGTTTTCCTTTATAATCTCTTATAACATTTTAATTTTAAAATTTCATCAATAAATGCAGCACAGGCACGAGAGAAAGGAAGACAGGAATTTTTTTAAAGAAGCAGTACAGGGCTAAATTCGCCCCCAGGGTATCTCTATTGACCTTGATGGAATTATTTTATGTATGACTTTGTCTCAATTTCAAGTGTATTTACCAATTGTAGCTTGCAAATGTATTGAGTTCAATAAGATACAAATTGATTTACAATAAACTGTCATTGGAGGCATAATTACATACTTCTGTCCTATCTTCAACACCATATGTTTCAAAATATGTGTGTTTATCTGACTGCAGATAATCCAAATATTTTGACCCATGCTTTGTTTAAGTATAGCTTCCTTCAAGTTGGATGTTGATTGCTGAAACTAAGATGGCATGCCAGATTTTCATTAATGACTTTTTTCTTTTCATCCATTTCTTTGTATTATTTGCTTTCACTAAGAGGAACTTGGGTCATGGTAAATTTGGAGCCAAGTACGGAACTGACTGGGTAACTCCATTGCAGTTTCTGACTTTGTCCCATATATTCTAAGTTTGATTGAACATAATTCTGTTTTCTATTTGTTAATAATAAAGACTATATATATGAGGTCTACTCACTTGTTTTCTGGTATTACTGATGGTTCAGTAACGTAGGTTAGTTGGTAGTGTATGTTATTGGGCCAAGTATTGCAGTGTGATTTAAATATCGGAGAAAGCAGGTCAGGATTCAGATATATGCAGCTGGTTGGCTACCTGATATTATATCAAGGTAGAT
>JAGPOW010002742.1:3902959-3935143 GCA_030014935.1 Caiman crocodilus | reverse complement strand
TTCAAAAGCAGATGGCTAAATTTGGCCAGTGCTCATTTCTCAGAAGTGCGGAGTAGTACAGGAGACCCTTGCCATTCATGGGGGATACGTTCTAAAACGCTCTGTGAATGGCAAAATCTGCGGATAAGGCACTGTGTTCGTGACCGCCGTACCTCTGTGGGGTGGGGGGCACGGCTGCACTGGTGATGGTGGGAGTGTGGTGGTAGTGACAGGAGCACAGCGGTGACACATGCGAAGCTCTCGAGGAGCTCCTTTAAGTGTATTTAAGATGTGGGTTCGGTATATGCAAATATTTGAAAACGCCAATGCCGAACCTGTGAATAGTGAGGGTTTCCCGTACATAACTTCCCAAAGTCTATAGCAGTTTTAGGTGATCAGAAATGATGTGCATGCTTTTCTCTTTGCTTAGTATACATAATCCTAGATGCACTTTATCATAGATATATGCTATCATAGACATAGATTATAGATAGCAAGTTTGTAGAAAGAATTTGGATATTTTATTTGGGAAATAATAGTATGTGATTAAGTAATTAAGGTCCTTAATGCCTTTGCTTGTATTTATAAATACTCAGGGGATCATGTTGCTTAGGGAAAAATAGCTTTCTACTTTCCTACATTACCACTTTAGAGTATAAACCTGAGTCTCACACTTAGGCTAAGCTGCTAATGAAGCCAATGAACATTTAACATGGAAAAAAGAGCCAAAAAGATATTCTCCTGACTACAACTATTACGTGCATTTTGCCATATTTCTAAGAAGAAATGAAAGGGTTCTTCCAGATACCCATTCAAAGTTGTGGCTAATACGATAGGCTTCCACTTCCTCAATAACTGGGTTATAGAGCGGTGTAGGTTGAAAGAGTAAAAGTGCTTAACAAAGGTGTGGAGGGTATCCCTGAGGGAGAGTTAGTGTTGTGGGAGGTGACTAGCTGTATGAAATGTTCTTCTGGATTTTTGGCACGTCAGGTTTTCCTCTCGTTCAGAAACATGGGGTACTGTGCTATATAATGAAATTATTAAAACCTGCTGATTCTTCCTTTGTTTTTAAGAACTGCAAGATAACGTTTAGGAAATCATTTTGTATTCTGCCACCTTACTTTTTAATTAAAAAAAAATCCTGTTCAAGCCTGGTTTAATTGCTCATTAAAGCAAGACAGCTAGGTATGTAGCAGGTAGCCACAAAAAGAGTGACACTAATTCTCACTTTGTTAATTCACAGGGCTGATAATCTTCAGCAAGAACAGCAAACAAAAAAAATATAGCAGCTTTATCCACTTCCTGAAAAAAAACTGAGAACATGGTGTATTGCTATAATCTCATGTTAACAAACCCTGGTCAGCACTTGAGTTTTATTGATGTTACTGCGTTGGATAAGGAAGGTGGCATTTCTATGTGAGCAACATACTAGTGCAGTTTTAATTACCAATAAAAAAGGCATTTTGTTGGCTTACAGTTTAAGGAATCCTGTATAAGATACACCAGCACCAAGAATGCACACGGCCTCCCAACCCTAATGCAGCTGTATTTGGTACATTTTTTCTAGTGAGTGCAGACAAGGCTTTAGACAGAACATTAGTTTACAAGCTGTGTAGTGAAAAGTTACTAGTAAATTATGATCTGCATTAATAAATTCATTTTTCAAAATGAATGACCTGAGCACATAGTGCAGTATACTTGCATCTCTCTGCATCTCACCTAGAATCATGTGGCTTGAAGCTGTGTGTTCATAGGCTGGGAGAGACTTATGTGTGCATTTGCAAATGCTGGGAGCCATGCCAGGAACCTGATCTAAGTAGGTGAAGAGTGAGGTGGGCAGGATTGGGGGCCCTAGCAGGCTTTGGGTGGGGGAAGTTTGGCAGGATTGGGAGAGGCTGGCAGGTGTGTGGTGTGGAGGAGGAGAGGTTGTCTATCTGGAATAGGAGCAGCCAGGGAACTAAAAATAACCTGGTCAGGGTTGGGGAGGGAGGCAAGGTAAGAAGAGCATAGCTTCGGGGTTGGGGCAAGCAGCTGGGCTTTCCTGGCTCCATGGCTGCACTCTGCAGGCATTTGCTAAATTGGGCTAACCTGTTTCTGATCTTACTTGGTTCACTTCCTCAAGTGAAATAATTTACAGTGGATTGGGCTGATCACTTTTTCTTGCATGATCTAGCCTCTGCAAATGTCTATACATACTAGCACTTAGATTGACCTAACTCTAGTTTGGTGGATCTAAATGTAATGTCTGAAGGTACCCTTATTGAGGCTCTGAAATTTGCATGTGCGAGAAATTAGTGAACTGCTTTGCCCGTGCAAAAGTATTAGCTGTTTAGAGTACAAGTTAGTGAAGCCAGGATGTTTAGTAACTACACGAGCACTTTGGCCCATGCAAAACTTTTGTTTTGTATACAGAAGTTTCCATGGGCAGGTATATTTTGTTGCATTCCAGACTTTTATTTAGTAATTAGGTCTTTTTCCTGTGCGCTCTTATACATGGATATTTTTTTCTTAAAAAAAAAAAAAAAGTTTTGTTTTTTTTTTGTCATTTTGTACTATAAAACTACTGTTTGTTTCCTATTGTGTGTTGCTGATGTGTGACTAAGTTAATCATTGATGCAAGCACCAAATAGAAATCTTATCTTTTGAATTTTTGACCGGACGTGGTTTTTTGAGAGAGCCTTGAGAGGTTGAAGATGTAAGCAATATCTTATTGAACCTTAGGCCATCTGAATTAATCTGAGAAGCAATTGGTAACTGCCTGTAAGCATTAATCAAATTCTTCATGAAGTGGCTACATGCTTTCTTCTATACAATTAGGCTGTCTCCCAGTATTTACTAATTTATTTTATGCAATGTGTACTTAAAGCTACTTTGCTCTTTTAAGGAACACTGAGAATTTTTTGACCTCTAAGGAGCTATTTTCTGAATGTCAGACATATGAGATCACATGTATGGACTTTCCATGTAAATTACAACGTAAAGTTCTGGTATTTTTGGTAAATAAAACAAAGAACATGCGGTGATCTTTATTTTAAAAAACAAATAATCTGAAAGCCTTCCTATCCTCATTATCTTCCAACTGTCCTATGCATCTTTCACCTATTTTAACATTCTGTTGGAGTGTTGCATTTTCAGGCACAGCACAATGGTGTGCTCCAGGCTTCCAATGTTTTATTCTAAAAGGAGCTGAGCACTCTTAGCTCCCAGTGGAGTAACTGAATAGCACCTTTATGACGTGAAGTTGCTGAATCAATTACATATATAGGGACCAACCCTATGGGACAACTGGGTATATGTGCAGTTGGTTTGACCCAGATCTGTCCTCTTCCTGTTCACCTATTCCCACTTGGTAATAAAAAGGTCTGATCCTGAGTTCCTGGATTTGCCTTACCTGCTGTGTATTTCAAGTAGAGACTTTTTTTCTTATGTTTGTCCAGATCCTTGCAAACTAAAGAATCAGTTCTTGGATGGTACTTTGCATGCCACCACAATACAAATAATTAATAATAAGCTTGTTTCCTCTCTTCCTTATTGCAGAATACATGATGTTCTGAAGTTATCAACTCATCCAAAAGTATTGTTAATCTTAACCATGCATTTTATTTTATTCCAGAACAGTTAAATCAGACTTCTGAATTACTAACTGCTAATTAGTTGACCCTGGGGCTTTACTTTTAGAAAAGAATGATTATTGTTACACATACAATCATCCTGGGATATAATAAAGAGAGGCTAAAATTTAATTCCGACTTGCACGGTAAGAGGTCAAGGAACTTAGCAAGCTAATCATTTTCTAGTCATACCTAAGTAAAAAACACTGCAAATTTGTACAGCTTCTTTAAAACCTGAAGTGGAAGCATTTTGAAATATTATTTTGGTTTGAATTTGTTCTTCTAATACATAAAACTATTAATTCTCTTAAGAGCCGAATTCTGCTGTCTGCGATCTGCATGGTACCTTACTTTGCCAGTAATCCTCTGAAACCTATGTGTTTGCCTGATTATTTTGCTATCTTTAAAATTTTTGATTAGTATCTCACCCATTAATCTTGCAAGGTAATGTGCAACCTATGTGGGTAGAATTGGTCTCTCATATATGGCATTTACAGATGATGACTTTCAAGGGAGACAGGAGTCTTCTCAGTTTGCTGTTATGGTCAAGTATCAGATACTGGCACAAAGATGCTGGTATACTACTCATGTTCCACTTTCCCCCTTTCTTTCATCATAAGAGGGTCAAAATAATTATTTTGTCAATTTTTAGTGTAAGCCACTTCCCTGAAAAAGAAACTATATTGTCTATGCAGCCATTACTGGTACTGGTTATGCAGTTACTGGTATAACTGCATCTACACTAGTGTATTTTATCAACCTCATTTTGTTGTTGCTTACGGTACGATTATTTGAGACTCTCATCTCTGGTATAATCATTTGAGTGCAAAGATCCTCAGCTATTTTTTCTTTTCTAGAAGTATTATAGTTCATTATTTTCTCATTTTAAAATCTATCTAGCCAGTATTAATTCCATGATCTGTCCTTTATAGTAACACTGCATGAGAGTCAGCAGCCAAAGACAGCTAGAAGGACAGAGAAAGGACCCCTGCTCCAGAACTTACCAGTCGTAAAAAACTTGAGTAAGTGGATCGACTCCATCTCACAGTGCACTAAGCTTCTTGTCAATACTAAAACAAACAAACCAAAACCCACACATTTTAAATGCTCCTGTGACATTCTGAGGGTAGATGGGTATATTATATAGCTAGCTTTTCATTTTTATACTTAACAGGGCAATAGTAGTAGTCTTAGTCAATGAGCACACAGTTCCCCTAGGTCTCTGCAGTTGCTGGAAGGACTGTGCATCAAATAGTGCAGTGCCACTAGCAACCTTCTGGTGCATCAGCATCTCACTGGCTGAGCTACTGCTGAGATCTTCCAAACTCAGTGAGAGGAAGCAGATAATCAGCTATATTTGGCACCATGCTAGCACTGCATGACATTAAAGAGACTACATCTTTCTCTAATGAGTAGGCAAAGTCGCTCTGTCACAAATCCGAAGACTCATAAGTTTCCCCACTCTGTGCTGCCACTTTCCCTAAGGAACAGACTGAGATTGCCCTGGGATGGCTCTTTACCCAAGCAAACCTTGGTCCCACTGCCCTTATACCAGATCCTGTGATTGCAGTGAGGAATCATTGCTAGCCCCATCTGACAACCATGTAATATTATGAAAGAAATTAGCGGTTCCCCCTTTCTATAGAAAGTGTCAGCCTGGAGTACCACTTGCCCGGAAATCACTCGTTCCATAGGAAATCAGTAACAAAACAACAAAAGGTTGTATTACATAAGATGCAAGATACACAAGCAAAACTGACAAGGGCTAGGGAGAGACATTCAAAAAGCCTGAGCCTGAATTGATTCAATCTTTCTAGGTTAGTCTAATCTGGCTAGGCCGAACTGGTTTGTAACCATACAGACATCCCCTCTGGACTGAAAAAATGCTGGCACATGCTCGCAGTGGCTCAGGCTAGAAGTCAAGGGGTGTTAAAGCAGCCCTCCAATCCCTTCCACAGGGCTGAACTGAGGGGGGCATGGCCAGGCCCAGGCAGGATGCTTTGATGAGGGAAGGGTCTCCCCTACTTGATAACAAAGCATTTATCAGCTCTGTTATCAGCATTTAGCACCCCATCAAGAAAAGAAAAAGTTTCTCTCATTAGTTCAAGCTCCTCTTAAACAGCTTCTTCCAAAGGAAGAAATGCAGGGACATTACCAGCTGACCTGTTGATTAGTTTCAAAAGCCCTAAGTGGACACTGTCCTATCTGCCTTACACAGACCTCTCAGCATTAGCTAGCATACCACATGCTGGCTATGGTCTGTGCTGCAGAAGAGAGAAGGAAGGGATCCCTGCTTAAGCAGCGAGTTGTGGGGACTGGGTAAGAGGGCATGGGGAAGCCAGCAGATCTTGCTGTGCCTGTAAATCTCTGCTGGAGCTGCAGCCAGGGAGCAGAGGGGAGGGGCCAGCCCTGCTGTGGATCAGAGAGCCCCTCCCAGCCCAGAAAGCATGTTGGGATGCTGGTGGACTCTGGTTTAAGTTAATTAGCATATGCTGACATAGACATCTGCTATGTGTATAGGTGTCCATTAGCTATAAAATGATTCTTCTGATGATGTTAAAAAGGCTAACATTAGTACTAAGGGTAGATGAACTCCTGTGGTCCCAACAGACGAGAACAAAATCTAAGAGTTGCAAAACAGTGAAGACAGGAACTTATTTGAATGTGTTATTCTCTCTCTTCTCTTTAGCCTCACCGAACAGTTTCTAAACTCTCTGCTTTTCTATAGCAACATGACATCTTTCCTAAATAGTTTGGTAGGGGACAAAAGAAAAAGACACCTTGTCAAAAGTTTCAGACCTCAGAAAGCTGAAAGTCCTTGCTCTGCATAGCCCTTAACAGTGTCTGAGGGTTGTAGATCTTTACAGTTATTTAATTTAATGACTACATCTCAATTCCAGCTCTGAATTCTTTGGCTTTCGTAGTTTTGCATCCCAACAATATTTTTTCAATATTGTATTTTTGTATACGAAGTAAACAATGGATGTTATTGCTCACATTCTTTCCTTGTTTTTCATTAAATATGTATGCAAATTAGGGTTGTTTCTAGGTCAATGGAAACCCTAGGCAATCTATTAAATTCCTGCATGACAATGTTTGGATAACTGTGCACTTATACACCTAGAGGGTTCAGTAAATTTCTCTTATTTACAATTTAGTAGAACACTGGGGCATCCTTTTAGCAATAGGAAAAAATCTCAACAACTTTATTAACATTAATATGAAATACTGTGTCCAACATAATTATTCCTTTTTATCTCAAAACAAAATTGATACATCTCCCTTGTAATTTCAAATCAATAACCTACAGTAATTGCTTCTTATAAACTCATTCCTGGACTGATGCTGCTATTTCAAAGTGCAGACTTTTTTCTCTCCTTAAAAAGCAGTGCTAATGTTATGGCAAACACAATTCTAATCTGCATGTTAGCTGCAGTGACTTAGTTATCAAAGTAGACAGTTAGACATTGGGACAGCTGCCTTCTATTTTTGACTGCACAAATTATTTATATAATGTTCAGGGAAGTTACTTTACTGCTTTTCTTCAACTGCCTAAATCAGTGCAATACCTGCCTCATTTGATTATTGAAGGGTGGATATAAATGAGTGCAAAATGATTTAAGATTTTAGCTTTAAAGGTTTGACTAGGTAATTTTATTTACTTGTTGGGCTCTAACCAGTGAGTAATACGTTCCATATCGCTGGCTCTGAATAGTTAGGAATCGATACCCCAAATTTGTTATTTGTATCCTGGTTCTGAGTGTACCTTGAGTACATTTTAGCCATGGAAATGCTTTTTTATGAAAGCCATATTTCTTGTAAGACCTGATGTTACTTGTATTTGTTGGTGGGCTCTGTCTGCATTCGATAGTAGCAAGGGATGGAACTGTATTATCTTCAATCACTCTGCTTTAGTTTGTGATCTTACCAGATCCATGCACCACTTCTGAGAAGAAGCACCTGGACACACAAAGTCTGGAATATGATGCGATGCAGCTTGAGGCTATAATAATATGACTGTACTGCAGCTGTTACATTTTCTGTTGATATTTTACTAGGAGTTGTCTTACACAGCTTGTATCTCAAGGTGCTAAGCAACTGGTAATCTGTGCTGAGCACCCATTATTTTGATCTAAGTTTCTTTGAGAGGCATCTGGGAAGAGGCCACAAGATGTTAATTAGTGGATTTTTGTTTTTACATTGAGGCTGAGAGAATTTTATGAGGCTTCAGGCTGGTAAATTCTAATTCTTGCATGTGAATTCCTACACAACTCTCTCCCACTGGATCATGGAAGAGAATATTCAGAAATAGTTATTAAATCTCCTATCATCCTGTCCAAAATGCAGTCTTGGTTTAAAAATGTAGGAAGAATATCCACCAACTTGTATTATGCTAATACCCACTGGTATATTTTATAAATAATTTGTCGGATTGCATGTGCATCTGAAGTGCCTTTATTAGTATGAGATGACTAAGAACAAATTCTGTATTCTAGTGGCCTCTTGATTCATGCATTATGTTTTGATAACTTTATCAAATTCCACTTTGATGAAAATTTAATCAAAGTACTTCTCTGTTACAGGGAAGTATGTAATTAAAGGACGAAAACATTGTTATATTCTGTCCACACAACTTGGTGTTCAGTTTTTTTTGCATTTTTAATGAGCTCTTGTTTTAGTTAATTATTTATGGTGGATGCCATGTATTTTTAAGGTTAGGAAATTAATCTTCACATTTCAATGTCAAAATTAATTATGTCCAAATGATACCAACAAGGCTGTTCCAAGAATTTGACCTTCCTGATTAACTGAAGTTTGAAAAATATTTTTGTTTGCTTTCAGGAGTTTTTATTTATCTTTCAAATATTCTAGGACTTATATGTATAATGAGTTTTATTATGCAAGTCTGATTTAAGCTACCCAGCATATGGAAATAGATAGAGCTGTCTGATTTAATCTTTAAAGACTGGAGCATTAAATGAAGCAGAACTCTTTACTTTCTGTTAACAAAAGCACTGATAAATGTTCAGACTTCTGCTTTAAAATGCAGCAGTACAATTATTTGTGTCACATCATGGTCACAGAATGACAAATATTAGGAAGATGGTATAGAAAAGTAAAAATGTCTGAGTATACCAAGTAAAACTTTTCTCCCATAAATTGTTATATTTTAGCTTTTACATGTGCATTATTTGTGGACCATAAAATGGGCTTTAATTCCCACCAAAAGTGATTTTCCTTTTTAAAATCTAGAAAAAACTAAAGAGCAGCCCCTGAGTACTCCACAAGGAGCGAATTAAATCTTCTCTTTTATCTCTAGCTGTGAATTGTTATTGCTCATAGGGGAATACATAAACCTTCTGAGATCCACCTGAAAGTTGGTAAAGGCGAAGACATGAATAAATGCTACGTTGAATTAATTTACCATATTATTGTGATTATAAGTCTCTCTTCTCCAAAAGAACCATATACATCCTAGTCGGTTTAGAACCAAGCCTCTAACAATCTTGACTTAGTGTTTGTGCATGCAATAAAAATAAATAATTTTAGTGCAGTTTTTATTAGGTTTTATTCAGTTAGGTTTTAATACACTTAAGCCTTTGGATTCTTTCCAAAGGTGATAGCAAGTACTTTATTTGTAGTAATTCAAATTTATATTTGAAGTGGGAACCTTTTTATTCCTAAAATTGAATCCAAGAATGTGGGGTTGATGTATAGGCAGGGTCAACTTGTAATTGGCACAATATGATGTGATTTTTCTTTCAGTGTAGAACATCCACCTTGCCTAAATAACTTTCAGTAAAAATCCATCAAGGTAATCTTTTTAAAGTAGCCATTGCTAGGGGCATATCAATCCCACCTCTGTGCTACACTAGAGCATATTACTGTGCAGTGTACCTTGGCCACTTCTTTTCCAAATCCTGGAAATTTGCAGCCCTGAGCATGTGTTAATAAGGCATTCCCAAGAGACAGCACCTCAGAACAGTACTGAGTTATGTCCTTCAGGCCATTCTAGGGTGGCTACATTGTCTCATTTTGTGGATTTGGCATGCAGGTAATGGGACACGGTGGTGCACCTGGATGAGTTTTGGAGGTTGTCTGGACATGCCTTAGAAGTGGATGCTTGTGGGGGAGGAGGTGCAAAGCCCTGGTCAATCTCCTTTAGCTAAACACTCCTTTTCCCTTAGCATGAGCTGAATTCAGGTACTGGATCTGGCTCCAGGTTTTCAGGCGTACTTTGTCAGTCATTCTTTATTTAGTATCCTCCTTCTGATGACTGTATAGTACAGCTGCTCAGTCATGGAGGTTCTGCAGATTTTTTCTTGAAGCCTGCCTTCGTGCCTTTGTCACAGAAGGACCTATAGTAAAGTGTCAAGTTTTAGTGCTTATTCTTTATCATTCCATAGATTTTTTTTTTCTGTTATCTCTTGATGTTCCACATCTCTCTTACAGTATCTCTTCCTGAAGTAAGGGGTGTGTGGCAGAGAAGAGGAAGGTAAAACCTACTCACATTCTTGCATGAGTGATGAGAGGAGATGTATATGGTTGCTCTCTGCTCTCCACTCTCCCAGCAATGAAACCTTCAGAACCATTGTAGCTGCAGGGAAAAAATAAAAGTCCAGTCTGCTCCCCAGTGCCTGTTCCCTGAAAGAGGGACTGAAGGACAAAAGAGAAACCTGCCATTGTCCTAGTTTGAGGAGATCTCTGATTTGAAAATATCATATACAAATGTTATATTTAATGACACTGGTGTGAGTATTTGAATGAGAGGGAACAACCTAGGGATAGGAAGTAGAGGAATGAATATTTGAATAGTGCAAAGCAGATTTTCTTTCATGTCTTTAAATACATTCTCTCCAGAGAGATTCAGAAACTAGTTTGAAAGATTGCTTACGGTCACAGAAAAAATAACCCGCACACAAGTTCTGTGTGGGTGTAATTGTTCGTACCCGTGTAATTAATATCTTTTAACATTTATTTTCATGAATTGTTTGCCCCAAAAATGAAGAATCAGGATTTCTTTATTTTATGCCTCCTCCAGCACCCTCCCCACAACATAGCGTGTGACGCATAGTAGACTACATTAACATTTTAACCCTGGAGCATTTTGTAATTAAATTATCTGTTCATTCTGGCCCTTCTGTACAAGTTATTGACAGTCTAGAATGCACTCATAAATGGTAGATTGGGCAATTAAATCCCCATTCTGTTACCTGAGTTACTTATCATTATAGTACATATAATTTGGCTATCTAATGCCTCTTCCCAGCGTGTGTCTAACTCTTGCTGACAATAATAGGAGCACTGTGTAAGTGCAGGGAAGGATGACAATCAATCTAAAATCATAAAAAGAACAAATGAGTAGTTATGTAAATGTAAACATTCCTTTACAAATATAAAGCGTATTTTCCCCTCAGAGCATGTAAAATAAAAACGATGCCATAAATTTCTTTAGTATAGCTGGCAGTTCTGTAAATTTAGTTAGATTTTCATAGGGCAATAGGTGCCAATTTTCCGTTCCAGTCCTCTTCCTCTGGCCAATCTGCTGCTCTGTTTTCTGTTCCCTAGTCGGTACTCTCTGCCTGATCTCTTGCTCTGCCTTTCGCCTCCTCCTATTTCACTGCTGTGGTGTCTGCCCCCTTTTTGATATGTCACACTCCACACACACACAGGCTGCCCATGTTGCTTGTGGCACTCATGTAGGAGGTTGGCCACCCCTATCATAGGGCATCATCCTACTTTTCATGGAAAATTATTCTTGTAGTTGTAAGAAACAAGATGTGACATTAGTTTAAGCAAACATATTTCAGTTAGGTATACTACATGCCCAATTGCAAGACTGGTTGGTTGTGATCTTACCAGATCTACACACCGCTTCTGAGAACAGCAGCTGATGGCACATCTGAAGAACAAATGAAGGATTCAATAACTGATTTCTGCTTATATGTAAATAACCAGCCAGTCCCTAAGAATTTCTTGGTGCTCTACTGTATCTGTCTCATTTTCTGGGTGCTATATTTTAAAATAAAGTTATAGACCATTTTGTCCATAGTCAGAAATTACATGCTAAAATGAAAAATATGTACGAGTAAATGAAATATTGATGAACAAGAGAGGGAACATATTTTAAAATAGCGTTTTCTTATTGTAGCTTTAGGGACAAGTAATGTTTTAGCAGAAATTATTTTAGGAAAACCTATGTATTGTGTTGATCCAGAGTGGAGAAAAAGGTAGCTGAACAATCATTAACATTCCAGTACCCTTTCTATTCCATAAATTCAGTCTCTGTTAATTTGATTTGGTTTATTTTTGTTAGTTATGTGTTAGCTTATACTAATCTTTGGAGATTTAGTGCATTCTAATATGTGTGCTGTAGGCATATGTAATAGTAGTACTGCATTACAAATATAACTGGTACATCATTTCATAAAGGCATTGGTATTATGATGGACATTATGTTCATTTGTTCTCTTTCCACCTGGCTGGGTATCTGGAATGTAAAAGCACGCTCAGATTTTCTCATTGTGTTAGAAAACAAAAAAAAATTGAATTTCAAAGAGACATTACTAAATAGTACATTTTAAGAGATAACAACTTAGTTAAGATTCCTGGTATCAGTATGTATGGTGATTATTTTTTAGTGTGTTGTGTATTCAGAAGGTGTTTTCTGGTTTTGGTTAAACAGGTGTACTAAAACACTGGGAGGTCCTGTGTGACTTTTGCAGGCAGTATCCCTGCCTGAAATATTCTTTTTGGATATTTCTCCCACTGGTTGGCAAATTAATCATTCACATTGATCCTGGTTTTATTTCAAAGTACATCATCAGTTTTAACACATGGGCTGTGCCACTATTGATCCCATGCAGGATTGTTTCCTAAATTGAGGTTGGTCATGAAAAGCCTTGAACCTGGAGTCTCTTGGGCTACCTATACACATGCTCCTTGGCATTCTAATTAGAATGTGTTGGATCGGACTTGATCAATCCATGTACTACTTAGAATGCTGCAGCATCACATATATATTAACCCGCTGCACATTTTAAGATGGCAATGGGCGCTTTATCTAAACCTTATCAAACAAGGTTTAGCTAAAACATCCAAATATGCAGGAGCTTAATACATGTGATTCTGTGACATTTTAATTAGAGCGGCTGTCCAGGAGCTGCTCTAATTAAAATGCCCTCCTCTCCCCCGCCTGGAGCACATGTAAAGACACCTTTGGGGACTTAGTGGGACTTTAAAATTGCATATTGAAAAATGTCCATATTTTATAAAGTAGATCTTACAGAAAAATCTTTGTAAAAAGTTTCTAATTCTGGATTCATTTTAATTTTGGATTCATTCTAAAGAAAGAAATATGTAAGTTTCCTAGAAAAGCTTCAGCCATTTTTTCCTGAGCTGTAACGTACTGATTTCCTGCTTGCTGTATTTTGTGTGGTTTGTGTAATGGAGGCAATGTAATTTATTACTTACATTTAAGTAAGATGAATTCAAACTGGAAAGGGTAGAGGGAAGAATACTAAGATGATCATGGGTAAGTGGTGATGGAGATAAAATGAGCTTGCCTTGTATGGCCTGTCAAAAAGGTATAATTATTCTTTGTGTTCATGGGAGGGTAAAAATCAGCAGGGTAAAAGACAATTCCTCTTTGGCACAAGAACAAATAGATATGAATGGGCCGTGAATAAATGTAGTTGGAAAATTATGAAAAGTTTCTAACTGGAGCAAGGAGCTTCTGGAAAAGTCTCACAGTAGGAGCAATGGGTGAAAATATCTAACTGTTTTTAAGACAGAGCTTGATCTGTTGGGATTATATTGTTACCTGTGATAATAGGAGACTGGATTGCTGACAAAGGCATTCCCTTTCTTCAACCTGTTTCTGAAAGGGTTGGGTAATTCATGATTCCCTTCCATGAACATTCTTTTTTACCCTTGATAGGTTAGAAGATACAGAAGGATAAAACTGGCACTAGTCTTATGACTAGTAGAGTTTTTTTGGTACTATCCATAAATAAATGTGTAAGGTCACTGAATGATGATTGTGCAACTATCAACCTTGTCTTTTCATATGCATAGGTATTTCATTAAAAGAAAAATATGAACGGTAGCAGGTGAATGGCAAAGTACTAATGTATCTCTAGTTTCTATTTAATGAAACAAAGTATTGTATAATCAGTTACTAAATGCAAACATATTTTTACAAGAGAGAGCTCTTTGTAGTTTGGTAAATTAAGGTGATGCTTTAGAAAATAATATTCAGAAAAATATAGTGCAAAGATCCATCCTATTCTCTAGTCTGACTTTATTATAACTGTAAGTGTAATATTAAATGTTTACTTCTTTAAAACTGTAGAGTAGAACTCCAAAGCAGAGTTTACAGAGCATTTTAATTAAACCTGCTTTGTGAATACTCTTACACTAAACAGCTTGTTGAAACACCATATAATTGTGTCTGAATGCTTTTGGACCTGAATAATCTGTGAAATTCATTGAAAATACAGAAGGATATTCCACACACATTATAAGTTTTATGTGTTCTTGCTAAGACTTCATTAAAAAGGATACAAAAATGAATCATTAAGCTTTTAGCAACAAGTCCTGAGAGACGCTTTTACCAACAAATTTCTTTTATGAGAGATTAGTGGTTCTGATTGAGATGGTTTACATCCAGTACATGACAGTTTAAGAGGCTTTTTTTTTAGTAAGAAAAGCTTTTAGGGTGTTAGAAAATGGTGGGACTTCAATAACGTTAAGCCAAATTGCCTTTCCTTCAAATGAACATCTATATTGCCTTGATTACTACAATAGAGACATCCAACATAATGCTTCTCCTTAAAACCTTTATGATGTCCTCCTTTTTCACTCATTTTGTAAAAAATCAAGAAAGAGAAAGTTTTAAAATTATTCTGTTTTATTTCATGTTCCAAGCTTTTAAAAAAGTGCTAGTACCTTTGAAAATGTAAGCTTTTATTAAATATGTGTCCTGTATTATAGAGGAAGAGCTTTTTACCACCTAAATACATTGATTACTTAGTTCTTTCCATATGGAAAGCTATGAAAGTACTTTTTCCGTATGGAAAAAAATTGCAAGTTGGTATTTCTCATACCTTGTGCATTTTTGTGGGCACTCTTGTGGCCTCCAAGTTTAGTTGCCACTGCCATGTCACTTCTTTTACCATTGATTGTGGCAACTGGAAAGGATATTTTGAACTGGAAAGGATGATGTTGGTTTGTGTTCATTTACTATTACATAAATATCTGTTTTGGGCACTTGGCTTAAATTCAGAAAACCTGTATTCTTTTTTTTTTTTTTTACTTTCTGCAATCTGTAAAATGGCCTCAATAATGCATTGTCTTAAAACTGCTTTTAGAGCTACAGATTTAAAAGACATATAATTTGACGAAATATTTTTATCTTAAAGTTTTATGTCATTGTCCTAAGGTCAGAAAACTTTGAGTAAAATTGACAGCGATAGCAAAACTCTTACTAGACTTCATGACTCATTTTGGTAGGTTGACTATCCATCCCATTTTTCCCTGGACAGTCCCAGATTTTGGAGGCCAGTCCTGGACATGGAACACAGATTAAAATGCCCCAGGTGAGGGGCACAGTCTGGCAGAGAAGGGAAGCAGTGTGCTGTCCCAGGAAGGTGGCCAAGCAGGCAGCATGCTCTGCCTCTGCCTCTTCCTTCTTTTTCTTAAATATTGTTTTTCTGGAGCACTGAAAAGCCTGCAAATTGGTATTGTCCATGCCTCATGGATTGATGTCGGCACTTTTGTGGTCTCCAAGTTTAGTTGCCATTGCCACACCACTTCCTTTGCCACCATATGGCTACTGACAGTTTTCACTTACTGGTGGCAGAGGAAGCAGTGGTAGTGGTTGACGTTGGGAGGTCCAAGAGTGGTGAAGGGGGACACTGCCAATTGTCTCCATGATTTCCATGTGCTTACCCTAGGAACCTTTGACATACCTCCAGGAGGATGAACCTTATTGTTTGGGAAATGCTGCCGTAAGTGATGGAAAAGCCTATAAATGACCAAGATTTTACATCTATCAGAAAATACTAAATCCTGCTATTTTTTTTCTTGAGGAAATGAAATTAATTTTTCTTGACAATCTTTCAGTTATCAGGAAACTGATGTAACAAGGAAACTGATATAATTGGGTCAAACTTGTTGATTTCCTAGCAAGGCATGGCTAATGGGACTTTACATTCAGCTTTAAGTCCAAAGATTGCTAACAGGAAGACAGATTCAGCATAGCCTGCCAGTGATTCTCTCCACTGATATAAATAAGAACTTACTCATGATTTGGTACCATGTAATTGCATTCAACTCTTTTATCCTGTTTTTGGTTTTGGTTCAGAATTTGTTAAATTCATTGGAAAGACACTTGGGACTCCTCTGTGTGTTACTTGTATCGTACAATTACTAATTTATTTTCAAAATTACTTTAGAATAGCTACATATGCAGATTAACAATTGTTCCATAAAAAAAATCCAACTAACTATAAAGTTATTGCTTGAGACTGTAATAACTGTATTGCTGGTTGCTATCCTGCTGCAATTTTCATGTGTTTGGCCCTGCAGCTAGGAAACCCATTAGGTGACTGGGATCTCAGCTGTAGGGGTGCACCACACACAGCTGAGCCTGGGATTCCTGCAGTTGAGGGCACTCTGAGCCCCAGCAGTCCTGGGCAGACTCTGGATGCTGGGTCTCAGCATCCCTGTCAGCTGAGGAGGCTTCTAGCTGCAGGAGTCTGCTTCATGCCAGTGCAGGGGAGGCCTGGGATTGGGTTCCCCTTGTACCAGCAGTAAGGTGCGATGGGATCTAATATGTGATCCCACACACCTGCCATGCATGTGTGGATGGCAGGAGGCATGATTATGTGGCTCTTGCATTAGATCCCATCACACCTTTACCTGCACATATAGAGAGGCCCTCATTGACTTCAGCAGGTTTGGAATGAGATTAAGTACTTGGGTTCTAGGACTACATTTAATGGAACATGGCTTCAGTAATGATTGAGTTAATGACTACTACAATTGTGCTCACAACATAAAAGTAGGCGTTAAAAGAGAAAAATCAGAACACTTAGCATCTTTTTGTGAAGTAGTATTTTGTGCTAACAGAAACGTTCTAGTTTATACCTTGAAAAGATAATGTCATAGCTGCATCAAACTGAGAGAGTCTGGATCTTGACACATTAGATTATAAAGCAGACACAGGTGAAGATTACTTTAGAAAAAGAGAACAATCACAAGTGCTATGTTGTTTACAGAAATGAGCACATATTTAATAGGGTAACACAAAATGTATAGAAGATGCTATTAAAGAACACAAAACTTTATGGATCTGATCATTGTAATGACTCTCATTGATTTTAATGAGCATTGGGTCAGGTCTGTTAAAAGTTACTATAGGTCTGAACGGAGATCTTAACTTAAAATGAGCAGTACCTCAATTCACAGCAGTCCTTCAGTGCTACTTACATAATGACAATTTTACAGAGGCAGATGGGTATGGTTTTAATGAGATTAAAAACGATCAATATTAACCATGAAAAAAAGTGGCTCTCTTCTATCTTTCTGCCACCCCCTGCAAAACATTCTATTTTTCTGAGTTCTCTAAATTAATGTCCATTCATACTCTTTGCAGGGTTATGATACTTTTTTAAATACTGAGATAGATAAATATTTATAGTCTTTAGTGTGGCTACAGTTATAATGATATACTGTCATTAGGTAGCTTTATAACGTTGTCATCTTCACGATGGGAAAAGTTGTATCAATGTAAGGATTTTTCCCCTGATATAACTGTACTGCTGCAGTTATGGTGAAACAGTATTTATGTTCAGATAAATTATGAGAGAGAACATGTTTGACATTTCATCCACTTCAGGCCACCACCTGCAGAAAACCATTTGTGTTGAGTTTGTTTGCAAAAAAGTTAGTTGATTGCTCAGCCTGAGTATTACTGCAGTGCAATTGTGTTTCTTCTTAAAATGAACTCAAACACACGCAGTAGTACTGTCGCTTCACCTTGATGCTTGAAAATTCAGAATCAGTTCACAGCTCCAGGTATCAGAATCTTGTTGCTTTTGAAGGCTGCTGCTTGTGACCTGGTTTTCTGATGTGGGTTGCACATCTCCCCACTCCCTGAAATGCCTAAGGGAAGTACACTTATCCTTGCTGTAGACACCTGGCCTTCAAGAGGGAAAATGAACTTAAGCATAAGAGCAGCTGGAAGAGTGCTTTGGATGGGATGTGTGGCTTGGTGCAGCAGGGTGCTGCCTCCGCAAGGCAAGTAGGACCTTCCTGGGCTGGATCCAAGCTCTTCATGGCCATAAATTGCCATTCTCTGGATTAGACAACAGGTTATTACAAATAAAGAACCAGGAAGCTAGAAGACGGATAAAAAGTTTTAAATAATAAGAGGGACTAATGAGTGTGTTACTCTTCACTAAATTTGGTATTGGAAGATAGGGCAACAAAATTTAATACATGTTCAAAATGATCATTTTGTATCCCTTTTCTTGTGTTTAGAGTGAAATTAGGATATATAATAATGATAGTAGTTAAAGACATTGCATTGATTAGCCTACAAATGATTGTTTTGTCTGATCCATTCTTTCCAGCTAGAACATTTTATTTGCTTGTTGCTACTTTTTCTAGAAGATGCACTCACTGGAAGCCCAGCATGGGAGCTGGCTAAGTTGCAGGCAGACAGCTAGTAACCAAAGCAAACTGTCTGCTGTATTAAAGTTGCCAGGACTCCCCAATTTATTAGCTTTGTGCCTTTCAGGACAAACTGTTCTGGCTACTTTTTTGTCCTCTGCTATTTTGGGCTTATGGCTATTGCATTAAATTCTGGTGCATGAACAGACTGTGGCTTTTTCTGTTCTGATGCTCCAAACATAAACAGAAAAACCTTTGGTCACCCCTTTCCAGTCTACCCTACCTCTGTTGTTGAGGATATTTCGTGCTGCTGCTGATCCAATAATTGAAACTGCATGGAATTTCACCGCCGCCTTTCACTCTGTGAAGAGGAGAAAGTCTGGCAGATCCTTTTAGAAATAAAGCTCTGATATGGGATTTAGACAGACATTATAATTGTACTACCATCAAAGGATACTAATATACGTTGCTCCAATGCAACCGTTAAATAGACATGATTCTTTAGCAAGAGAAGTGTAGAAAAACTGGTCCAACTTTAATCCTGCCTTTTTCAGAGTCCAAATTAGGGAGAATTGGCTAAGTTGTATCACTGCAGGTTTATACAGACCTAATATTTATATTGTAACTGCTGCACTTCTGAATAGCAGCATTTCCCTTCCCCTTTTCCCTTCCACCATGCTAAAAAGATTAGATTTTCCATAATTAGGGGTGCATAGAAATCTATCATACTGCAATGGATCACAAGTCTGGGGCCCTTCAGTCCTAGTCCAAGACAAAGGCCCTCAAGCAGCAGTTCAAGGGAACAAGCGATAACAATTGCCACTCAGGAGCTGGTTATGCCACCTTGCTATGAGATCTAATCTTTGAATATCAATATTACTTCGAACATCATTATAGATTGTTGATACTTCTTCGGAGAGACCTCAGTCAGTGGTGCCAAGGATCAGAAGACAAATTCGTCCAGATGACCCAGGACCTTTTTGCCAACCTGATTTTTATTAATTTGTCCCACAATGCCACTATAAATCCTGAGGCTTTCTATTAGTCTAGACAGTGCTTTCCTAATATGGCCAAGTGGTTATATCGCTGTTTGCCTCCCTTTGGTGATTTGATGCATAGGGTTTTGTGAATAAGATGCATGAGAAATGTGACACTGGTTGTTTGTCTTCCAGCTCTTCTTTCCCCAAACCTTGCAGAGAATTTGCTATGATGATCATGTGCAGCAGAACAATGACATTACAAGTTAGGACTGAATTCTGCCAGGTCCGTTGGGAGAAGTATAAGACCCACAATTTTCCTTGTATAACTTAACTCTTGGAAGATAAAATGAATAGCTTCTGAAAAATGTAAAAAATTTATATTTTTTTCACCAGACCTAAGAAAAATTTAGGGGTTATTAGACAATCAAATCAAACCAAAAAGCTACATATAAATGGAAGCAAAGGTCATGTCATTTACATTCTTTTTAAAGAAATATGTGTAGCTGCTGGTGAACAGGGAGATTTAATAACAAAAACAAAATTGAATCTTTAAAGGTATTCTATAAGAACTTCTACAGGCTGTATAATACATTGGTTGATTTAAAAAGAACGAACTTTAGTGCCTTCTGGGCTTGAATACAAGAAGTACTGTACATATTACTATGTAAGATCTCTTAAAGAAAAGTGTATAATAATTTGCAAACCATTTTGCTTCCATTAATTTTTAAAGGTTGCCTACTATTGGCGTGCAATCAAGAAAGCATTCAGAGTGGCTTAAAAAAACAACACCCTGCCGAGTTTAATTTCCTCCTTCGTAATTGCAGCAGAGGTTAAGGATTATTTTAAGCAACTTTTGGCAGGTTTGTGAGCATGAATTGTAAAAATCTGAAGCATGTAGCTACCCTGACAAAGTATCCTGAAATTAAGTTAAATTTGTCCATTTGCTTCTGCAAGCCTCTAACTAATAATCTATTTTTTAAAGCTTTAGAACCATTATTTAGTTTTTATCTTTAAAAAAGAAAAGAAAAGGAGTGATTTCTTGATAATGCAGACGTTTTGGATAACAGCCTGTCTTTCAAGGCTAGATGTTTCATGTGTTTTTTGCTGGGCATAACAATGAATTTATCTCACAAGACATTTTCTAGTGATACCATTGGTTGGCTGGTCATATTTTCCGTGACAGATAGGTACCCTATTTTTGAATGTTGAAACAAACAGCATTTGTTTATGGTGGACTTACTGATACAACCCGGTATGTCCAGGCTTGGAAAGTCTCCAGTATGATTGGTGGAGCCAATCCACGAGTCAGGTAATGGCAGGGAAGGGCTTGCCCCTCCCTTACCTGGGGCAAGGCAGAGAGCCCCAGACCTCATTTAATCCTGCACTCTGCAGACCTGGCAGAACTTTGGAGGGCAGAGCCTCTGAAGAGAATAAATGGAGCTGCATGCCCAGCACATGGCAGACGTGTCAAGGGATGAAGAGAAGTGTGGGGCTTACAGCTGAGGAGAGCTGGTCAGCAGGGTGGAGCAGTACCCCGGAAAAGCCCCTAAAGACTTCCATTAATGGTGGGAAGTAGTGGATGGCTCCAGAAGCCAGGCTATTGGTGTGCAGCAGGGTTCATGACATCCAGACCTGGGAGGTGTGTGAGGTGGCTCAGGTCTGCAGCCCCTGGCATATGGCCAGAGGCACTGTGCACAGGTTGGTACGTGGAGCAGGACCTTGGGAGCCGCTTGCGAAGGCTTGGGTCCCTAGCCCCCAGCACAAGGCCAGGAACTCCATGCAGGAGGATCTGCACGAGGGTGAGAGACCCTGGGAGCCACTTGAGGTGGCTTAGGTCTACAGTTGCTGACACTGGGCCAGCAGCTCGGTGCAGATGATGCTGCACGGGAAGTCCAGGAATGGACCGAGCCCAGTGCAGTATGAGGCAGCCAGGGCCTGCGACCCATAACAAAAGGTAGAGCCCATGGAGCCAGATGGTACTTGGGCTACTGAGCCAGTGGGAAGGGCAGAGCCAGAGGCCCCAGAATCCCTGCATAGCAGAACCCCGTTCCAGGGAGCAGTGACTCCAAAGCCCGCCGCGGGCAAGAAAGCAGCTCGGTGCAGAAGGATGAGGGCCACCACCCAGGCCTGGAAACCATGAGTTGCCAGGGAGAAGGACTCCCACGGGGGATGGGGAGTCCACCTTTGGTTAGTTAAGGGCTTGTGAAAGTGGCGATCCCTTTGGGAGGGCCCCCTTAAAGTTATTGGCTTCCTTGAAGGGTTTGGGAAAAGGGCCAAAGAGGCATTGGGGCTTCCCTTTGAGATTTAAGTTTATTTTTAAGGATCTTGCATGTAACGTTGTGTGATGTCATGCCTTATATTTTGTGAACTCTCATATTTGTAAATTAGTAGATTAGTAGAGTCTTGAATTTAAAACTTTGACTAGGGCTTTGCTGGGACCCCTTTTGCTCACTTGTTGTTTACCCATATTTACTTGCGGCTTACACTTACCTGTAGTTTATCTGTTGGTTCCCTAAGTTTACTTGGGACTTACCTGTTTCAAATCAGATACTTACCTGTGTTGGATTCAAAGCCCATGGGTGGTGGAATAATTTTCCTTATCGCTCATTTATTAATATTACTCTCTTTGCTGGATTTTGTGTGTGTGTGTATAAATATAAATAAATCTGTATATAGTTAAGGTACTTTGTGCCCTGGCCTGACTCTATAGGGGACAGAGGGAACTGACTGACAACTTCAGTCCCTCTCACAGCACTCTAGCCTAGCCACCTTCGCTCGTAATTGAAGGGGGAATACATACCTGTGTACATCTGGGCTACATGTTGTTAAATATAAGACTCTGCTCTGTTTAAGTAAGAGGTCCAGAAAATAATTTTGAGGATGGGGAAAGAGGAAGCAGCTACTTTTTCCCAAACTTGATTACTGAAGAAGGCTGCCCCACTGACTTTTGCAGGGACAGTCCCCATTTGTGGGTCCTATGGAGGAAGTACCCTTGTCACGAGTTCCACTACATTAGTCATAATCTGCAGCTCCTCTGACACCCGGATCATGTTATGATGGACGTGGAATGAATGATCTTTGATATCAAACTTGATGCAAGAGTTTCTGATGTAGCAATTTTCAAGTACATTTTATTAATATATGTATTAATTAAAATCCTTTCTGGGGAAATGATTTCTTCCCACAGAAAATTCCCAAGATCTTCAGATAAGTAATTTTTAGTAGGTCTGGGTAAGAGCCTTCCAAGATGTCCTGTACAGTGATAAATTACTTCCAAGGTGAAGGTGTCAAACTATAATTTGATAAATTAGTCGATACAGGAAAGCTTAATAATTTGTGTCTAGTCATGCATTTAATTTCTCTATAAATGGAATACCTATATTTTTAATTTGTAAGTACTAACTTTTATATAGTTTAGTGGGGTTATTTATTACATATTTACAAAACTACATATCTTTAAATTCTTCAGTTAGTGGTACATATTTTTTTATTTATAAACTATTGCATATAGATTTTAACCCTAGATTTGACTTAAGGTATCCTTCAAATGTTCTTAAATTATTCCTTGTAGTAGTCTATTTAGCTTGTTGCAACATTGATTTTATTTGCTATCACAGGCTATGACAGTGTTAGTTAACTTGTAATTTGTTGTGGTAGCATGAGCACTCTGTTATAATCCTCAGAGTGAGAACACACAATGTGGCAAAAAGTTCTTCTGGCCTGTGCGACTTTTATCTCTTCACTTATTCAGTTGGGGCATTTATATCTAAACAGCTGTAGAGAAGCTGCAAATGTCTTGGTTTGGTATTAGTTAATTTATCCTAACACTTCTTTATCAAATGTAGTTGTTATACAGTTGGTATAATTTAATCACATGGATGATGGATTAATCTCCTGATGAATTGCAATGACATCTGTAGTGGACTTATCTACATTTTTCCAGTTTAAATTGTATAAAATTTTGCTAAACTTTTCCATTTCAAGCTCAAGGTTTTCAGCTTTGATGTTTTCTTTAGGCTGAATATTTTTGGAAAGCTTCAGCAAATATCACTTATTTGTGTCTGAAAAGATAGTTATCGTAAATACATTGTCTTGTTCATGTTAACGAATTGTTAATAATTGCTTTGAGAATTTTGCTTTGGGTGCTTTCATCATTCAGACAACATCCTTGTTGTAGGGGCTAAATGTGACTTTCACTGTATTTGATTCTCCTTGCTGCTAGGATCTGTGGAGGAACAGAGAGCAGGGTGACATTTCTTTCCTTGGCTTGTGGTGGTTGTGTGTTTCTGGTTTTCTGGGTTCTCAATTTGAGTTGGGAACCTAATTTGCCTATGTACTGAATTCTAAAAAAGTGTAAGAGAAATCAGTGATACCTTTACAGTAAAAAGGTATAATGCTATGAACTTCTTAAAAAAAATGCTGAACATCTTGATTTTAGACCATAAAAATTAATAGTCACATCTCTCATTTTGGCATGAATAAATAGTACCTTAATTCCTTGCTTGAATAATGTAGATGATAGTTTTACCATATAAGAAAAACGCAAAGGTAAATACATTAATTTTTGTGATCTTACCTGTGAAGTACTCTCTCAAGGAAATTAATAAGCCTTTATTCAATATAGTATTTAAATATCATGTGGTACATAATCAGTGTGGTAATGGGGCAGGGGTTAAAAAAAAATGGAATCATTATAGACTTGGGGAGCACCATCCATCCAGCATGCTGAATCTGGAAAAGGTGTTATGGCATACATAGTATGTAACTGTATAGTTAAAGACTTCTCATTCATGCATACAAGGAGGTTGAATTCAAATTACATAGCAAACATGAATGATGGCATTTTCTTACTTTTTAGTGCTTGGTTTTGCTCTCTTAGTAATGCTCTTTTAAATAGGTTAGGTATTATGTATTCATGTAGACACTGGTTGTAGATTATCATTTTACATTTAATTTTATAAAAATGCAAAAATCAGATCATCCTCCTAAAAAATTGGTTAAAAAATTTTAAAAGCATGCCTTTAAGAAGTCAACTGATCTTGTATATTGTGTATTCTCTTCTGATACAAAATTGGAAAATACTCACCTGCCACACAATTTCTTTCAGCACCTGTTCACATACACATACATAAATGATAATTTCCTGATTTCACTTCCAAATGATACACCTATTTACATTTGGGTAAATCTTATCGGTTTGCTTAATGGCTTTTATTTTAAATGAAACCCTGTTAGGGCAACACATAACTGGGAAACAGTTGGGCACATGGAAATTTTGATATTTTTATTTAATCTGTTTTATAGATCTCTTGAATTTGGCAGGTTCAAACATCCTAAACAAAATCTAATGCCTCCAAATTGGTTTTTGTTTCATAAAACCCTCATTAATTGATGTTAATGTCCATGGTATTGGAGTAAATGAAGCAATAAACAGCTTCTCCATCTCTCTCTCTTTTTTTTTTACTGCCAAACCAAAGATGAGGCATCAAAACTTTGCAAAAGGAAGCTAATTGCAAGGACTACTGCAGCATGGAAGAAATTCTTACACAACGAGTTATATAACTGGAAACATTGCTTCAGTCATAGAAGCATAGATAGTGAAATTAACCCTTCATGCTGGCTTAAGCAGTACTGTCCTTTAAAGTTGCATATTTGCAAGTTAAATTTCACATTACCTTGGGCTGAGCACCATTAAGGTCCCCTCTACACATGCAAGGTAAAGCTGAAATGGGATCTAATACAAGATGCACACAATTGAGCTTCCTGCCAGGTCACACATGCATGGCAGGAGATGTGATTATGAGGGGCTTCCAGCTGCAGACATGCCCCATGGACTCCAATGGCTGGAAGATGCAGTTACCATGATCTCCCAGGGGTGCATGAAACCCCCAGGTCTGGGAGATCACAGCTGATACAGTCTTCCAGCTTTGGGGGTGCTTGAAGCCCCCAGGGCTGGGAGATCATGGCTGCCATGACTTCCCAGCCCCATTGTGCCTCATTTACCCCCAAGGCTGGGAAACTGCAGCAGCTACAGTCTTCTGGCTCTGGGAGTGTGAGGATCCTCTGAAACTGGAAGACCACAACAGTTGCAATCTCCCAGCCCAGAAGGGCTGAGAGCTAGCAGCAGCATTCCCCTGACTGCTGGGACCCAGCTGGGTCCTGACACTGGGAAGTATGCTGCATGGATACAGCACTTGCAGTTGTAGGACTCTGGGTCCCAACTGCTGTAGAGTGCTGCCAGGACCCATAGGCTAGGGATAGACATTCAAAAAGCCTGAGCCTAAATTGATTTAATCTTTGTAGGTTCATCTAACCTGGCTAGGTGAACTGGTTTCCAACCATACAGACAATCCCTCTGGACTGAGGAAATTCAGGAACTTGCCTGCAGTGGCTCAGGCTGGAAGCTGGGGTGCGCTAGAGCAGCCCTCCCTTCCCTTGCAGAGCTGAGCCGAGCTAGGTGGGGCCAGGTCCCAGCATTAGGGAGGAGTGTAAACCCCCAGCCTGCCTGCAGTCCCAGGCTTTTCCTTGCTCACTGCTCAAGGGGTGGGAATGTTGCCAGACCCCAGCTAGCACTGAGGCAAAGAGGGTGTGTGCAGTGCATGCATCTGTTCATGATACAGAGCTTTTTCAATCTCCCTCCCTGCTTTTGTATGATGTCTGCAGCAAACTGACAGGCAAGCAAGCTAGGGATGGGGGGCAGGGCAGGCAGCTGATAAGTGTCACCCTTATATCGGTGTTCATTGCCTCATTAAGAAAACAGAGGGACATTACCAGCTATCTGTTGATTCTGCCTGTTGATTCAGCACAAACCCAGCATGTGGTCTGCTAGCTAATAAACGGATACCTTCTCTGCAATTCCTGCTTAGTATGGAGCAGTGAGGGGGCGGTGGGGAGTAAACGGCTTGTAAACAGCTGTTCCAGGGAAGGACATTAAGCTGACTGTTGAATAGCTCCAAAAAGCCTGTCTGCCTCTGTTGTCTCCCACAGCACAGATGGTAGCCAGCATGTGGTCTACTAGCTAATGCTAGAGGTGCCTGTGAGGGACAGGGGAATGCCTGCTTAGAACAGAGTGGGAACAGGAAGTGGGGAGCAGAAGCCAGTCAGATGCCTGCAGAGACTGCCAAGCTCCAGTGAGGCAGCAGAGAAGAGGGGCCAGCCCTTCCCAGGCACAGAGAGCCCTTCCCAGCCACAGAGCATGAGAGCCACAGAGATTTATTGTATAGTAGCAAGGGATGAGCCAAATCAATTAAGTATGATACTACATTCAACCAGGTTTATCTCAAACCAGTTTCAGCCATTTTCAAACTGATTTATGTGCATGGAAATCTGTTCTCCTACAGGTTTAAACCAGTATCTGATCACTTAAATTGGTTTATGTGTAATGTCTGTCTCTAGCTGTAGTCTACAGCTTCTGGGGCTGAGGAGACTTCCCTTAGTTATGGGGCTCTCAGCCCTGGCTGGACATGGTGCGCCCCCGCACACTTGCAAATCAAAGCTCAGTAGCAAGCAGCTATAAAATTAGCCCACATTTTTAAGGTCTACCTTTATAGCTGGTTGGAACTTTTCAAAGCATGATAGGTACTTTGCATGTGTAGCTGGTCTCAAGGTAACTGCACAATTAACCAGTTAATTACAATTACAATACCTGTAATGTTTAGAGGGGGTATAACAAATATATTTTAATGTTTTTTCATAATGCATATGGATTCACAGTATACATGCAGTTGGCTTATGTCACTGGAACTGTTATTTCCAGGGGTGTTATTTCAGTCTAAAATGCCTGTTAAGTATTAACATCCTGTTTGTGGATGCAACTGAGGTAAGGTAACAGGTGAGATAAGGTAACTGATTGATTGGGAATAAATTCAGTTTCAAATATTAGGCTAGGATATTCTAAGGGATATAAAGCATAAAGCATTTGCTTATTTGCTCTTTGTTTTGGTGAATTACTGCAGAAGCTAAAAACATGTTTATCTTTGTCAGCACCCTGTACTGATGGTTGGTTGTCATCTTTATTTTCAGTGCAACAACAGTGAGATCCTTAATTGAGTTTGTGTAAACAATGTAAGCAATCATTTGCCTTGCCTGTATTTACTTTTTAATAGCAGCTGGACACCTCAGAGAGGTGTTTCAGAGAGCCCTTCCTTATAGTAAATAGTGTCTATATGGGAAATGTTCCTGAATCATTGGAGAAGATTTTCAAAGGTACAAACTGAAGTCAGGCATCTAATTTCTAAAGCTTTTCTACTATTTGTGTGTTTGACAATTTTTCCATAATTGTCAGGGATTAAAATGTACATCCCAGTGCAGTTTACATCCTTGTACAAAATTGGTAATAAATGACACCTGCACCAGTAGTTGCATGTAATAGTCTACTATTATTGGGTGCTGATAGACATGCAGATCCCCAGTGTAACTCATGGCACTTCACATAGAGCACCATGAGTCACAGCAACTTCCCTGCTGCAACAGACATTCACTATTTGGTCAGGAGAGTGGGGAATTGAGGCTCTCTTTGGAGTCAGCAGAGAGGCTGCATGCTTGTCACCTCTTTCCCCTAGCCCCAACTCCCCTTTACCCAGCTTAGTGCTGTCTTCAAGATGGGAGAAGGGAGAAAGCAGGGGAGGGAGCTCCAGTCTGGGATTGCTCAATCTGGACTTGAGCTGGGGGCAAATGGGTTGGAGCTCTCCCAAGGTGAGCTGGCTGGGCAAACCCCAGACCAGAGCTCCCTTCCCTGCTTCCTCCCCACTCCCATCCTGAAGACAGCACCGAGAGGGGAGGTGGGGCAAGAGGAAAGACGTGGCAGGAGAAAGTGGGGAGGCTGGGCTGATGCAGCCCAACCCTGCTCACACCCTGGGACATACAGAAGTTAATGAAGATGCTCTGCTGTGGAGTGCCTTCATCTGAAACCTCATTAAATACGGGTTAATTTGTTGTGTGACTGGGCACTTTTAAAGCACTCTGCAGCCATGTGCTTCTGTTAGGGCATGAGTGTAGAGCACTTCCAGGGGTCTGATCATATGAAAAATATCATTTCTGTCAGTACCCATTGTGCCTCATCTGCAGGTGATGGAGAAGTGGATAACAGCTGGTTAGACTTGGGCAAACATCTATCCCAGAATATCTTGCAGACCTAACACGCAAGTGGATCTTTTACTTCTGATTTTCCTGGAATAAATGTATGTTGAATTCAAGTGGGTTCATTGGTGTATGTAATTTCCTTTTCCTTTTTTTAAAAAAAAATTTTCATACAGGTTATTTCTAAACTTCAAGTATTTTTAGTAGGAGTGTGTGAAGTGGGCCCTATTCGCTTTGGATTTTGCCCAAATTGGGGACACTGATTTGATTTGGATCACTGTCCCTGATTCAATATAGCTGTATCCAAATCTGAAGATTAGATGCTGATTCAGAGAATTAGCAATTTGGACATAGACACAGTTTTAAATACCTTGAGATACTGGCACAGCTCATGAACGCTGAGATGCTGAGGCAGATGGAGCGTCCAACAGGAGCATGAGGCCCACATGGTTGGCAGTGAACCTGGAAGTACTTCCAGTCCACTTCTGGGTCCATCAGGGAGCACGCAGGCCCTCTCCCCAGCACTCCTGTGGGGACACTTCATCCACCTCAGCATCACAGCATTCACGAGCCACCTGCTACCTAGTAATATGTAGAAAAAACATTTAGAGCTGTGTCTGTGTCCAAATCACTGAATCTTTTTGAATCTCTCCAAATTGATTTGGAGGGTTCCGATTCAATTTGGAGAGATTAAAGGCTCGTCTGATTTGATTTGGATTCATCAATTCAGACACCAAATAAGGCTTCGCACAGCCCTAATTTTTAGTTTACATTAACATGAGCATAAAGAAGATTGTGCTGTTTTTTTATAATTAAACATTGTATTTTGGCTAGGTTAGCCTTGAGCAGTGAGATAGTTGTGCTGTCATTTTAAAATTTAAGAAGTCATGGAGGTCCATTAATAGCTATTAATGGAGTAGCAAAATGAACAGTCAGGGATATCTCCTCTGACACCCCTAAGCCAATGATGGTTATATATTCTCTTTCTAAAGCATCCATTACTGCCACTATAGGAGACTAGATGAACCATTGGTCTAATCCAGTAGGGCAATTCTTATAGTGCTACAATTGTGTTGAGATTTTCTAGGTTTCTGTAAAATTATGTAATTATTTAGAGTGGTACCTTAGTAACATTTTAATTAGGGCAGAGACCATGATAAATGTCTGTTTTCTTGTATATAAACTTGGGTTTGAACAAATGACATATATGATTAATAACTTAAAAAAAAAACTTGGATGCCAGCATTTTAAAATTTCTTTTCCAAATGTCTCAAACTTAATTTTAAGTATTGATTCATTTTTGTACAGAATGAGAAAGAAAAGGGTATCTTAAACCACTGCCTAATTACATGTCCTTTGCCTCTTTAAAATGAAAATAGGTTATTGCATTTAAATTATTTCTTGGTTTTAAAAATTCATTTTGGGGTGTTATCCTGTATATCTGCATAATAGAGACAGGCAGTCACTAATAAACCCTGAGTCAATGGATCTATAAAGGAAGAGACAATTTTCTCCTAATTACAGTATAGCAGCTAGTATTCCTGCAGTTTAAATAATTGATAGTGACTTCTTTCAAGTAGTGTACAATATGTTTTATCTACCTATGTAATCTGCCAATATCTTTTAACTCGGACAATACCAGCTAGTACTTGGGTGTTGAGCACTAGATCCCTAATGGCTAAAATTTAAAAAACCTGATTACCGACAGTCCTAACGTTATCTACAGATTTAGAGGTGTCAGATATACTTTCATTCTTCATTAGGAAAATGTGACTCTCCAGGGAAATCATTTGGCCAATCCATAACAGCTTTTGCTTCTCTGTGAATTAAGGTATTCTTAAGGGTGTGTACAACCATTTTCTGCACCTGATCTACATTCATGTGGCTTGCTTTAAGCTGTGTAAATGTAGACTGGGCATAGCTTATGCAGCTGTTTCTTGGTCCTGTGGGTTGGCTTAGAAAACGGTATTTAGAGATTTGCTTTTTGGGAATTGGTTTATATGTATATGCATTAGAATGGCTCAGAATGGGTGGCAGGGATTAATTGGTTTCTAAAAAGTCTGAGTCTCACACACACATTTTCCCAGCCTTTGAAGCAGGCAGGCTGTGTAACACAAGGGCAATAGATGCACACAAAACCTAGGAAAAAGGGGGACATGTACCATACTGTTCCATAACATGAGATAAGGGTGGCACCAGCTAACAAGGCCCCAGAGTAGGGGGGCTTGAGCCCTGGTTTTGGGGGAACAGACCAAATTAGGAGAAGATCCGGAAAGACCAAATTAGTTTGTGTGCATGGACATATGACAACTACACAGAAGCACCAACCAGTGATAGCCATGGATCAAGATTCTTTAGGAGGGAAGGAGAATACAAAAGCAGAGACTTGAGAATAACAAAGGGTTCCTTCCCTGACCCTCCTTGTCCCTTCTCCCTGTCCCTCCCTGGTCTCTTCCTCCCTGAGAGGGGATCCAGGATGAGGCCTAGGTTCAGGGTCCCTGAAATGGGTACCCATCTCCAGGAGGGGTCCCTGAGGCCACCTTGGGCATAGGGTACACCACCAGCCCATCTCATCCATCCCACTGGAAGGGGGGCGGGGTGCCAGCTTCAGCAACCCACCTCCAGGCTATTGATCTGCTGACATCTGATACCTTAGAGAAAGCCTCAGAGTGAAGACTGTGTCCTGGCCAGATGTACTTTGACTCTGATGAAAGCCCTAGGTTTGGTAGTATATAGAATTGCTTGTGGATCCCCCCTGGAAAGGTCGTGTTTGATTTGAGGCAAGGCTTCTGAGTCCTAAATGCAGAGCCAACAGTGGGGGTTGTATGGAGAAACTAGATTAAATAACTCAGGGTGTGAGGAGGGGCAGGGAGGAAGATAGTGTCTGCAGGTTTTGGCAGGTGTGAAGGTGGTTTGCTGAGATCAGCAGGACTGGCAGGTCTGCAGAACTTGGGTGTGTGTGTGAGGCAGAGAAAGAAATTAGCTTGGTCACATCAGGGTGTAAGAAGAGCATGGCTCCAGGGCTAGGGCAAGTGGATGGGCTTTCTCAGACCCAGGGCTGTGCTCTGAACATGTACAGGCATTTGATAGATCAGGTTTACCCCTTCCTGATCTAAGATATTTCACCTCTTCAGATGAGGGTTCAGAGGGTTCACTTGTATGGTCAGAGGCCTTCAGGCTAGGCCCTATGAGGAGAGACTGAAGGACCTAGATCTCTTCAGGCTTTGCAAGAGAAGGCTGAGTGGTGATCTTGTGGATGTCTATACATTCAATGGGGGGGAGGGGCAGTGAGGAATAGGAGATACTGTATTTACTAGGGCACCCCCTGGAGTAATTAGGACCAATGGCCACACATTGACAGAGAGCAGATTTACGTTGGACATTAGAAAGAATGAACCCTTCTTCACAGTAAGGGTTGCCAGAATCTGGAATGGGCTCACAAGGGTGGGGGTGCTCGCTCTTGCCTGGGGGGTCTTTAAGAGAAGACTGGACAAGCACCTAGCTGGGGTTGTCTGACCCCTGTGCTCTTTCCTTCACAGGGCAGGGAGTCAGACTTGATGACCTACTGAGGTCCCTTCCAACTCTACCCTCTGTGAATCTATGAATTAATTTAGATTAGGCTTATTATTTTTTGCCCAATTTTAACTCCCCTGAATGCTGGCACAGATAAGCAATTACATTGGTTTTTACCCTAGTTAGGTCAATCCAAATGTCTGTGGCAGGGCCAGTAGGGGGCGCTCCCGTTTTGAGCCGCCCAACTCCCTGCGCCCGACCACCTTCCAGGCTCCGAGTGCCTCCCTGGGGTGCCTCGCGTCCAGCCGACCCCTTCCCTGGAGCACACCCGCTAGCCTGGGGTT
>JAGPOW010002742.1:3875653-3889408 GCA_030014935.1 Caiman crocodilus | reverse complement strand
AGGACCTATGGTATTTTTTCAAGATAAGGGACAGTTTTCTGTGGTAATTTTTAAAGACCTCAACTCAAGTAGCTCATTTCAGATTTCTAAATATGAAAGGAAGTAGGATTTTTATATATTACAGGTAGCTATTTGTGTTTATGGTTCATCTATACTTCACCTTATGGAAGAACCTACTAGCAAATCCTAACAAGGCACATCTTGGTATTTCTAAAGTAGGTTGCTTGAAGTTTTCTTTTTTTTCAGACAGTTCTATTGGTATTGGTTCTATTGGTTTTATTGGTACATAGAAGTACCAATAAAAAGTTTTGCATCATTGTATGGAATAAATGAGAAATACAATGGCCCAGTTGCAAGGCAAATTCCAAGAGCGCTTGACTTGGATTTATATGCATTCATTTAAGTATAAATTCATTAATTTACATAAATTATTGTATATTACAAGTACTTTAAAGATTTATATTTTTCTGCTATATTCTCTGAGTTTGAATAAAGCCTGTTGATGATGATGAAGACAGTTTCAATGAATTCAGTAGGCTATGGATAAGGGCTTTGATGAAGCGAATACTAATCCTAAACTAGAGGTTTGCACAATGATTCAGAAAACTGATTTATTTACTTTTTTCTTTTTAAGTTGCTGAAAAACTTATTAGTTCTTGTCAAAATTCATCTTTTCCTGCCATAGAGCATTTCACATATAAACAATGTCATATGAATTCTCACTGGAAGATTTAGGATTTTGGCCAATAGGGTCTGCTGGGCACTAATTTGCCCCTGGATGTTGTTCCAGATGGAGGGTTGGGGGTGGGCTGGCATATATGACTCTGTGAATGGCAACATTCAAGCCCCACAGAACGGGGCAAAAGATAAGCAGAATCAATCATCACTGACATCAGTCAATAGTCTGGACTGAAATCCTTGTGATAACAAAGGCTGTGCAATATGAAAGTGATGTAATCATATTTAATGCCACATCTGAGGATTTATTCTGTTCTGTCAGTTGAATAGCTGATGTCTTTGGTTACTTAGCAGTAAATTATATCAGGTACATTGTGCAAATGGTAGCCTATAAGATAAAAAACAAGAAAAAAAGGAGTTGCAATTCATATATGAAATAAACAGGACATAAGGGATGAGAATTATCTGCTGTAGTAAACATGAAGTGGGTATAATTCACACTTGCAATAACATCCCACATGTGGAGTATAAACGAGAAATACAGACAATAAACAGGAGGGTAGCAAAAGGACCCATAAATGCACATGGCAGTAAAAAAAGAGCTTACTTTATTCTTTGCCATAAAACTGACATAATGCTTAACAATGTGACCTTAGAGTCAGCGAGTCACACAGTAATTGCTTATGCACTTGTATGAAACACTTAGTAAACGTCAAGATGATTGGTAGCTATAATATAATGTAGTACATATTGCATTATATTTGGGACTGTGCATATATCACACATCACCAAAATTGAAACATCCACTAGGTCTAAAAAGACAGAGATCTAAGGTGAGGAAGTGTCAGTGGTTAGACAGGATGTCCTTAATTGCTCTGAATTATCATTAGTTATACTGCAAGCTTTTAAATGAAGCTATGGAGCAGCCAAATAGTTAAGTTACAAGTGGCCTGACAAAGGGTCTCAGTTTAATTTTGTAATATTACCAAGTGAATTGCTTGCCTTTGATTCCCTCAGAATGGTAGCAGCTGATTATTTCTTTATTCAGGCAAAAGCTCCTAAAGTGATCCTAGATCCCATGTGAATATCTTCATGGACAGTCTTTGTTAAACAAAACAAATGTTACTCGTTACAAAATGTGGGACTTCCCCATTAAAAACAAATAAACAAACCATTTATTTACCAGCATTTCACCGGACTGACCTTTTAAATTTCAGCAGATTATATAAAAAGGGACTGTTGTAAGTATTTGCATTATTAAAAAAAAAAAAAAAGGCAAAAGCTTATTCTGGCTTTCATTTTACAAGGTTTTATATCAATAGTAAGTGTCTTTTGATGATAGTTATCATGTTCTGAAGACATAATTCTTCATGAACCATTGAACACACTTCTAAAATCACTATTAAACTGTCATTTACCACTTTTGTGAGGTGAATGACATTCAAATTATGCAAAACTTAACATCACACGTGCTCACAGAATCTGATCATAATTGAAAAAATATGGGCCTCAAGTGTCTAAATGTAATTGCATCAGATTTCACAAATGTTGGGTAGGTTGGAGGGGAGACCTATAAGGAAGGCTTTTTGGCTCAGAGGGCTGAGTTGTCATTATTCAGTTTCCAAGAACTGTGCTAAGGGCACGCTGCTGCTGGAAATGAGATAAACAACGAAGGACCAGACTATTTACATTCATTAAGCATCAAGGCACTATTCCCAAGAGTAGGGTGTAACGCCCAATGTCCTGACCACCTTCCAACTTCTCTAATTACAGTCTGTCTTCATAAATTCCTCTTTAGTTCCAGCTGCAGAGTGAGTCGTTTACTCTTCTAAAGGGATGTGTAGTACATTTCCTTCAGGAATTTAAGACTTCCTTCTTCTGGAATAAATTGTACATTCAAATTCAGTCTACGAGTTTCTGTGCTTTACACTTGTGAAGTACACTAAAAAGTACATTTTAGTTTATGTGGAGGAGTCCACTGATGGCAAAAGTATACTTTGAAAATTTAGGATAACACAAAGTTTTCTTGCTATCTGGGGTTTTAACACCAAGAAATTTTCCTTTCTGTGTTTTTGTTTTTTTAGAGATACGTAGAAACCATCATTAAGGGCACAAGATAGGAGGAACTAAGGTACCTCATCTAAAATATGTTATTGTCTTTTGGAAAAAGTGGGAACTAACTTTTTGACTTGCCAACTGCCAAAGTAATGGAGTTTATATATTGTACTACTGTGAATAGGTTAATATAATTGAGGGGGTTGGATGTGTGTGGGGGGCTACCCATGTGCTAGGTCCCAGGAGCTGGCTGTGGGTGAGGGGGTTGGCAGGGGACACATGCAACCAGGCTGGGGGGAAGCTGCAACTGGGAAGCTCCTGGTCCAGTATGTGGAGCTCCAGCTCCTGGCTGTCTTCCACCCACTTGGCCACCTACAGGTGGTTGCTCATTGGGCTGGATGGGTAGAGTAGGGGGAAGGTGGCAGGAGCTGGAGCCCCATGTGCTGTGGCAGGAGCTGCTCAGCAGCAGCATCCCCTTCCATCCCCGCTCCCCCTCCTGGCTGGGCATATGGTGCTTGCCATGCCTCCCCATAGCTGCCACCACTTCTGCGCACTACCTGGTGCCTGGAGCGGTGGAGGAGCAGCTGCTGGAGGCAAGGGAAGTTGAGCAGTATCTGGGCAGCTGTGGCAACGGTGAGAGCAGCAGCACCAGGAGGGTCAGAGTGCTGCCATTGGCAAATGACGGTGATGAGGGCTGCTCTGGGTGGGAGTAGCCAAGGCTCAGCCCCATGTGGAGCACTGTGGAGGTGGCTGTGGGCTAGATACAATAATCTGGAGCACTGCATCCAGCCCGCAGGCTGTATTTTGCCCACTCCTGGTATAAACTTAGGGCATATTATCAAACCTGTTCCCTTCTGATTCTCTGTCGGTAGTGAGTATAACTGTGATATTGAAGTGATTCATTTTATCATGACCCTGTGAAGCATCCCTGTAACTCAAAATTCCCAGTGTTGATCTTTGCACAAGCTCCTCTGTGATGTCACGTTCATATTTTTTTATGCTTTTATGAAACATGGAAGGGCACTTTTCAAAGATGCACCAGGAGGAGAGCTGCAACAGGTATTTAGAAGACAAGTTTAAGCAACCAATCTGCATAGACCTCATTGGTGCCAATCTCTTAGCTTCAATAGGCATTTGTGTGAACAAAAAAAATTTTTTTTAATGTTTCATTCCTTCTGTTTCATTATATCATTGTTAGTGCTGGTCACGTTACGGCAAACATACATACATGGGATTGTACTTTTTGATTAATTGAATCATTCTTTGCTGTTAACCACATACAGATAACGTCGCATACAGATTCCATGAGAATGTTTTATGATAGCCCTTATTCTGAAAATCAAGTTGGGTATTGTGTCTCTGAAGTTTATTTGAAATGCTTTCTTCTCTTTCATACAAAAATAATATTTGGGGATAATATATCTTTTTTTTCAGTTCTTTAAAACAACACAACAAAATGGAAAATAACCTGTAATGTTTTCTCTTGATTTTTTTTCTATATCATGCATTGCAAATTTGCCTTCAGAAGCATTTCATTTTTAAAGACTTGTCCTTGTATTCCATAATGTGTTTAAAACCATTGAATCAATTTATTTTAAAGGTATCCATCAAACTTTTGCCTGCAAGAAATTCAGCTATGACTATTACTTTTGTGCTTCATTTCACATATAAATAGAATGTCATTCTGAACAGAAAAAGTCTATTTAGTGCAGTAAAATGCATTTAACTTTTCAACAGTTTATGTAAGCTTTTTCTGCTTGCAGTAGTGATTTAAATATGGATAGATATATTTAAGTAAAACATTGGCTCTTCTGATACACATCATAGTAAAAAAAATCAGTATTATATGTATAAAAGTCTTCCTGTTCTTCAGCATGGAGAGAAAGATGTAGATGAAATATTTATACTTCTAAGGTTAACAAAAAAATGTTTACGTATTATTATTCTTCCATTTTTGGGACCTTAGTTCGGTATTTGAATCTGCTAGTGATAGGTTCTGATATATACAGACTCTCAGTTATTTCTTTGTGGTTCTGTATGAGCATAAAGCACATCTGATCCAAGGTCAAACTCTTTGATGTTTCAGCCACATCCCATTCTGACAGAAGACCAAGTCTGTTCACCTTGTTTGAGAGAAGAGTCTAATTGACTTTGATGGGAATGTCTGTCTTTTACTCCAGTTGAAGCTGAGTACACTGATATTCCTTTTAAAGCTGGTATATCTCTGAGGTAAGGTTGTGGCCCTTATATTGATTAGCTACTCAGACAAGTAATCCTATGGACTTCAGTGGCTGTTTAGAAAATAGGTGTGTTACCCTCGATGGGCTAGGACAGCTTAGGCAGGCAGACACATTCTCCAGCCAGTTGATAGGACTTTCATGTCACAGAGGGGTCACAAAGGTCATAATCTTGTATCATTGTCTCTGGGAAAATCTTCTCTGAATGTAGTGGATCCTGCAGCACAGGTGTGGTAGCACAGCCTAGCTGTGAGCATCTGCCTCTATGATATACAATTAACTTGTTATGATGTTCCACAGTATTGTGACCTGGCTCTGACTGTTCAAGTCTGTATTTAGGCAAAATCAGCTGCAAATGGGATGGTGTGGGGTGTTCTGTTTCAGGGGAAAACTTGCTGGGGGATTTTCATTGTAATAGGTCTGCTAAGCAGATGCCTGTCTGAAGCACAAAGTAAAGAACCCCTTACTTCTCAGCCTAATTTTAACCAATGTTTATGAAAGTTCTCAATGTAGCTGCAAAGGCAGGTACTGAAAAACTAAAGATTTCATTTGAATAAGTTTCTGTTCTTTGGAATATATATTTTTAGATCCATAAAGTAACCCTATGCAAATTGCCTGGGACAGCTTCAGATGGTGGTCTCCTTCCTATCTTCTCTTTGGTGTTGTGGTCTACCTTTTCCCATTTCATTTATTTTCCTGTTCTCATCTTTCTTTTCTTCCCTATGCTTCTTGTCTAAATGTTCTTCCCATCTCACGTTGCAAAGGCTTGTATCAGTTTAATTTCCTTTATTAGGAACTCAGTTGGTCTTCTATTCTCTTTCTTCCTGCCTCTTTCCTACATTCTCATTGTATATTGCAAGTAGAACAGCAGGTGGAAATGAACAAATGTTGGACAGTGACCAAAGTAACAACCAGATCAGGAATTGGAGTTGCCTAAAGTTCAGAAGTAATTAAAGCTTAGAGTTTGGTTAAGTTCAGGTCTAATTAATATTTAGTCCTGGTCAGTTCTGGTTTAAAATTTGTACCTACTTACACATGGCCTCTTACCTACAGTTTACTGTAAGAGTTGTACCTACTTACACATGGCCTGAGTTGTTCTTTCTTTATTAAAAAAAAAAAAAAAAGTACCTTCTGTGCACTTCCTTTACATTTGGAGGTCAGATGAAATAGAGTTTCTGACAATGCTGCTTAGTTATGAGGACAAAAAAAAGTTGTTGAGAATTTCAAATCAGTATTATGTGTGAGCTATAGTAATATGTCACCATTTAAAATATCTTGAATCACAACCTTCCACTGCATTGAAACTCTTAGTTATACCTTATACAGACATTATTAGTTTGTAGTAAAAACCGAAAAGCACTAGGAAGTTAAAATTGTTATTGGACAACCTAAAATAATGGAATCTGTGCTATATGTACTTACATATAATGTTAAATATATTCTACTCTCGGTGAGTTAATGTTATGAGAATTCTGTTCACGGTGGAGAAAACACCCTGAAGTGTGACATTCAAGCTGCATTGCGTCATTAATTTTAAAAGTTTTTGATTCTTTCTGTTGTGAATTACTTTTGATCTTGCTTGCTTTGATTTTCCAAGTTTCACACTGTCTCCTTTTGGTTTTAATTCTGCTTTACAACCCAAAAGTAAATAGATCAAAGAGCAATTGAGGAAAACTGACAGTTGCAGGAGGGGGGTGGTGAACCTTCCTTTTTGTGTCTATATACAATGAAGATTTCTCAGACTTGATGTGCACTCTTCCATAATAAGCCATTGTTTGGTTCCTACTGTGACAGGTGATTGCAAGTTTTACTGCCATATTCACTCATTATGGTCTAGGTATTCATACATCTGATATACGTTTGTACACACAAACTGTAGTGGCATCCATTTAGTATGCGTGTTTCCACTGGCTGTACGCGCAAGTTATGTGCATACCACATTTTGAAAACAGAGTCCTAATGTGTTATATGTGTATGATGTGCCATCCCCATTACTCCAAAGGTTGAGGGCCTCTTTTTCTATTGACACTGCCTGTTTGTCTGAGATGAACATTGAAATTGGACCAAAAAGAGAGACTAGAATGCACAAATTTAAGAAGGAGCATGATACCTATGGGAACCCCTTGCAGAGAATTGTGGTGGCTCTCTTTATTGTGAATCAAATTAGTAGAGCTGTGCAGTTTCACCAAGTGTGTTGTCTCAAAATTGTTTTGATGCATTTGGAGCTTGAAATAGCAAAATTGAAATGAAACAACAAGCTTCAAAACAGCTTCAGAACAAAATGAGGGCACTCAATGTTTCAAAAATGTTGAAATGTTTCGCGTTTCAAAGCAGCCTGGTGGCAGGAGGCAGGGAAGAGCAAGGGCTGTGCTCTGAGCAGCTCCGCAGCCCCACAGTGCTCAGCACGGTGGGGAGTGCAGCCCTGCTCTCCCCGCCTCCCACCACTGGGCTGTACTCTGTGGGGCTGGTGGAGCTGATTAGGGTGCAGCTCTGACTTTGCCTGCCTCCCACCATAGGGCTGTGCTTTGAGCAGTGCTACACCCCCATAGAGCTCAGCCTGGAGGTGGGAAGTAGAGTGCAGCTGTGGCTCTGCCTGCTTCTTGCTGCCAGGCTTTGCTCCATGGGGGTGGCAGAACCAATGGGAGCACAACTCTGGCTCTGTCCACCTCTCACCGCTAAGCTGCACTCTGAGCAGCTCTGCAGGTCTGGTGGCAGGAGGCAGGAAGAGCCAGGGCTGTGCTCTACTTTCTTTCACTGGGCTGAGCTCCATGGATCTGTGGAGCCAGAGTGCAGCCCAGTGGTGGGAGGCAAGCAGGGCTAGGGCTGTGCTCTGATTGGCTCCACCAGCCCCAGCACTGGGAGGTGGGCAGAGCCAGGGCTGTGCTTCCCCTCCTGCCACCAGGCTGAGCTCCCTAGAGCCCAGCACTGGGTGTGGGCTGCACCTAGCATTGGTCCCAGGCAGCAACGGCAGTGGCAGCCTCCTATCATCTGGCGCAGATCCAGGGGCCCGCACCCCTGGGAGGAGTCCAGCACATCCCTGCTGCCCTCCCATGGGTGAAAGCCCCCAGATTTGCATGCCAGATGACAAGAGGCTGCCGCTGCCACCTAGTATCATTAGTTTCACTTTCAAGGCTTTGAAGTGCAGTTTCCAAGAAACCTTTGCACCTACCATCTCTGCAATTTGTGTCTAAATCAGGCAACAAATGACAATGTTTTAGGTATTTTCATGATTCCCCATTATAGACTATGGGTGAAACGTCGGAACATTTCAAAACAGTGAAAGTTTTGACAAAACAAAATGGGACAGTGCTTCGAAACGAAATAAAACAACAAAGTGAAACACTATCCGTTTGAAACAGTAAAATAGACATTGCAATATACCATTGCTAGAGATGGACCAGAGACTATTTGAGTAAACTACCTATGTTTTCTTGTGACATGCTTATTAAAAGAAAATACATCTCCTCTTGTATTGAGGGCTAAAACAATAGATGCCCTCTGGATAAGGAAGCTTTACTTTTTAGATTCAATGCATCGGATTGTTTTTACTTCTTTTTTGGTCTGGGCTAGGAGGACTTTAAAAGTCTTTAAAGACTTTTTTGTGCCTTCCTACTTATGATTCTAAACTCCATGGAATAATTTAGAGCATCTCTGGGACATGTCTGTTTAGTCTGCCAGCAGTGCTTTCATATCCTTCTGTAGGAATATGTTACATAGCCCTCCTAGATATTACTGGGGTGTTTTTTCCTAAATAAAAAGGATTGGGGGTTAAAGCCAATACTGTTCTCCTTGTAGTATGGTAGGCGTAAAGGTGTATCTCCTTTTCTATATACCTTTTTCTCTTGGGGTTGTTTTGGAAATTGTTAGTCTTTGAATAGAATGTAGGATTTTTACTCATAATATTATTTCCAAATTTAATTTGAGTTTTTCTTCACTCTTGAGCTACCCAGTTGAGCTCAGATCTTTAAAATATTAGGCAGAAGTGAGATTTCCTCTTGGGGTTTGTGGAGGCAGTGTACCAACACTGGGGAGTAGGAGAGGGGGAAACAGGAAGGGTAATGGGGTCAGCCTTATCTGCCCTGAGGGTTCAAAATCCCCAGCTGATGTGAGGAAGTGATCAGCCCACCTCCAGTTGTTGCTGTTGTTACAGCATCTGCATGATTCCCAGTGTCCAGTTGCTGCTGCTACAGTAATAATGCATGTTCCTCAGGTGCATCCATTTTTGTGATCCCCCTAAGTCAGTGCCTGACTGGGATACTGAGGGGAGCCAGGCTGGGTCTCCAAGGCAGGGGGGGCTTCCTTCCACCACCCCCTGCCTGCCCAGGCATCTTGACAGCAGCAGTATACAGCTGCTGGCTTGGCTTTGCCATGGCTGGAGCGGGGGTAGGGGTGTGGGGAAGTGGGGTGGAATGGAGCCAACTCACTTGATGGTCCTGGACAGGATCTCTCCAATATCCCAGCCAGGGTAGCTGGGGGAACCCAAGAGGCAAGGGTGCCCTGTTCCACCCCAATCCCCTTCAGCTTTGGCCACAGCAAAGCCTAGCAGGCAGTTGTGTCCTAGCTCCACCTCCTCACTCTCCTTCCCCTGCTGCACAGGGAGGAGACTCTCTCCTCTCTCTGACAGCAGGAGGGAGAAAAAATATTTGAGGGCAGCTGAGTGTGCACTCCCTCGGGAGGTAAGTCTGTGGGAAAAGTGGTGGGGGGAGGGGGAAGGGCCATGGGGGGGGCGGCAAATCAAGGCCCCAGCAGTAAGGGTGGGAGCAGGGCACGGGCAAGAGCAGGGGCTGGGGTGAGTAGGACCCTGGCTGGGCCAGGTGGTGGGACAAGCAGAGCCCTGGGGGGGCATGTGCCCCTCACCGGTCTATGCATGGGGTACAGGCAGCTGCTGCTGCGTGCTATGCTTTGCTACCTTATGTATCTGTGCCACCCCCACTCCCACCTAGTGGTGGGATGCCCATGGTGTTGCGCAGCTCTCAGGGCAGCAGGGCTCAGAGTGCAGCTACAGCTGCCTCCACCCTGCGCACAGATTGGGGGCATGTGCCCCTTGGGCCTCCATTTGTCCCACCAGGGCTCCACTCACTCCACCCTCTATTTCTGCCCATGCCCTGCTCTTTTCCTCGCTCTGCCCCTGCCAGGGTGGTGAGGGAAGGAGTAGGGATGGGGCTGGACAGGGGCAGGCCCTGCACAGCCAGGGCAGGAAGTGGGACAGAGCTGCAAGTGACTTGTCTGGGGGACTTCCAGCATAGGGAGCGGGTCATGGCTCCCACTGCTGCATGCATTCTGGGAGGGCATGGGGGTCATATGCCCCAGATCTGTGCAGGGTGGGGAAGGCTGCTACTGCAGGCTGGGGCTGGACTAGGCTCTTCCCAATGTGGGGGTTGGGCTGACTGTGCTTTGGGTGGGCAGCGGTGGCACTGGGAGGGAGGGGTTGGGAGACTACAGCTGAATTTTGGAGTGGCTACATCCCACCCTGCACCCTCCTTCCCATCATCGCTGCCTGCCTTGAGCACAGCCTGGCCCAGATCCCTGCTGGGAAGAGCCTGGCACTGCCCCAGCCCACAGCGGCAGCCTGTCCCACCCCATACAGATCTGGGGCATATGACCCCTGTGCCCTCCCAGAGTACATGCAGCAGTGGGAGCCATGACCCAGTCCCTATGCTGGGAGTCCCCCAGACAAGTGACTTGCAGCTCTGTCCCACTTCCTGCCCTGGCTGTGCAGGGCCTGCCCCTGCCCAGCCCCATCCCTACTCATCCCAACCCCAGCCCCACTCCCTCCTTCAATGCTGTGTGCACACCCCTCCCCACCCTTGCTGCAGCTGCCTGGAGCCTGTGGCCAGGCTGTCTTGCAGCCCTACCTGCTGCCCCACATTTGGGGGGGTCTAAGTCCCATTAGCCCCAGCCTTCTGCTGCCTATGGTGACAGCCCTGGGGGCGAGCATCAGTCCAGCTCTGTGCATGTGAAAAATTAACCCCCAAGAGAGCCTGAACAGAAGTTCCCTAAGGCACTGTACTCTAGAGCACCATCAGCTAATAGCTCATTTATTGAGGGTTATTTTTTTGCTTGAGTGACCATTTTAAAAGTGCTTTGCAGCCATGCACATGTATTATTATGTCATGGCTGTAGAGTGCTTTCAGGGGCAGACCACTTCAAAAATGTTACTGGTATAAGCACCCATATTCTATGCCTTTTGCTTAGTTATTTAGTTCATAAAATTAGAAGCTTGTGTAGTTTAGATATTTCTTCAGAAATCATTGATCCAATGAGGAATAAATAAAAAAAATGAGGAAGAGGCAATTTCAGGTTTGTCTACATTCACACCTGGAGGCTTGTCAGTGAGACAACTTTGGGCTATTCTTCACCGCTCAGACTCAGGCTTACTTGAGAGTGCAGGCAGAAAAACAAGCCTGAAGCAACCTCATTGACCTGTTTCTGGTTTGCAGCATGCTGTAGCCCAAAATATAGGATAACTGCTGCAATGGTGCAGGCAAGCTTTCTGTGACCCACAGTTTTCCATAAATGGTGGCTGATATGGATAGGTCTGTGAGTGACCTATTCATATCAGCCACCATTTATGGAACTTATTGAACTCTGTTGTTACAATAATGTAACTTATTGAAATCTGACCTATTGAGCATTTCATTTCTTTTGATAAGCTTATATAATCCACCTTGTTTGGGGTCTGGTGTTGAAGATATGAGCTGGTTATCCTAACATCTGACTGGTTACTTTTAATAAATCTGTATTCCTTGAAATATTTTGAAGTACTTCCAATATTTTATGTAGGGACGTTCCTTGAGGACCTGGCTTCTTGAAAGAGCAGACTAAGGTTAAGGGCACTGAGAACCATAATACAAACTTAAATGACCTTTTTTTCTAGCATATATGAACTTTCCAGTTCAAGTGGATGTATTTTTCCATTGGGACTGGTAATGCTTAGTGTTCTTCTTATAAATCAGATCTAAATTATGCAGTAACAAATTCAGGATTTATAATGCCTTGAATGTGTCAGAGTGACAGGGAGCACTTGTTATAAAGCTATTAATTGCAAAAGGACTATAAACACTCAGCTTTTTTACAAGCCCAGAGCATTACTGCTTAAAAGAACTTGGCATTCTGTGATTTCTGTTACAAGAGAGTTCATTCTGTTCACATATGCCATATAAAATACATAGTGCTATAAATGAATATACATATACACAGATAAACTGCTATCAAGTTAGTGGTCTACTATATGTAAATATCGCCACTGAAACAGATAGGGAAATTCATTTTGTCTATCAGTAAATGTAAAAGGCTATGGTTGTTTTGAGAACATTCAGATTTTTGGCATATCAGCGCTTGGGATGTGACCTGTGTTTATGGTTCGTCATTTCCATTGGAGTCTGAGATTTGTACTCACTGGGAGGATTGATTTTGGCCCCAAATTAAGAACTCAGCAGAAGGATGTGGTGTGAAATGAAGCTCAAAAGGAGAACTAGAAATATGTCAAAACAGAATAAGTTTTACCTCTGGTTTTCATTGATAAAAAGATGCTAGGATGACTCCCTTCTGATAAAGCAGCCATATCAACTACTTCCACATATGTGAAATTAGTAACAAAATAATTTTTGTTTATTTAACTGTCTGTGGTTTAATTTAAAATGTGTTTTACCATCCTTGCCTATATCCCTGATGTTTATGGAAATGAACTCCCTCTTAAGCTGTTCATTTAAAATAACTGAATCATTAAGTCAGGTGTTGTATATAGCACCTGAAGTATGGTAGGCAGTTTGTAAAAGGTATAGGATATGTGAACTTAGAACTAAAGGACTTAATATGAATAAGAAATTTGATATACAAAACACAACACAAACACAACAAGTGGTGGCCAGGGAAAAAGAGGAGAGATTTATAACGGTCAGTGAGATCAAATGGTTGGTTAGAAGTAATTTTTTTTTTGTTCTAGTCAAAGTTGAGTTATTTGCTATTTTAATCTCATGTAACTAGACACATGCCAAGATGCAGTGAAATGTTGTGGTTGAAGTGATAATGTAGAGTCAGGGAATAAGGAAAATATGTTTTTTTTGGTAGGAAGGTAAAGAGGGTTGAAAGCATGGTGGGTAGGGAGATGTTGAAAAACAGCTGTTGCATTGGTAAAAAAGGGTAGAATGGCTTTAGGGAACAACCGTAGCAGAACAGAAAATATAGTAAAAGGGAAAGGCTGTTAGGCTATATCTTCTGTGGGAGTTGCTACTGGCTAGTGCGTCAGCAGGCTATTTTGAGAATCTGGGACCTTTTTCCAGACACAAATTGGCTTTGCCTTCTTACATTTCATAGAGTTGTAAGAGAATGTATACTAACCTACACGAAAAGCATAAATAACTGGCCATTAAAAAGTTTAATGTACATCATGTCTATCCTATTTTCTAGGGGTGTACGACTCTACATATATGCATAGATTATACAGGCAACCCCTGCTAAGCACTCTTAATTGGTTCTTGAAAAAACGAGCATCAAGTGAACCGACGTTAAGTGAAAACGGAAGTATTTGATGACCCAAGATGGTGACCACAAGTGTTATAACAAAACTTGCTGACCGCTAAGTGAAATTTGGTATCAATTTCAAATGAGTATTATAGTGAAACAGTACTTTATAGTTTTATCTGTTTATGATCACATCTCCGACTGTTTGAAGAAGGAACCATTTTTTTTGTTCCATTTGTACATTTGTTTCTGACTGAGGTGCAAAAAATTCATACACATATAAATAAAACAGGCAATTATCTATTTATCTATCTATCTAATT
>JAGPOW010002742.1:3839772-3851370 GCA_030014935.1 Caiman crocodilus | reverse complement strand
AACCGAGCCAAGGGCTCAGCAATCACCCCCGCCAGTTCCCTCAGCACCCTCGGGTGTAGGTCATCCGGGCCCGCCGACTTAAAGACGTCCAGCCCTTCCGTCCAGCAGTCTGGCAGTGGGGGCTACTCCTGGCTATGACCTGCTCCCTCCTGTGACAGTGTTGTCCCAAGGATGTATGTCTTCCAGACCTCTATGAGGACCTCACAGTCTCCTGGAATGTGACATGGGCACTGTAGCAGAGGTGTCTGCACCTCTGGGTCAGCTGTCAGTGAGCTATGGCTGCACAGTTGGCCTTTGTGCAGCACTGCAGCCATGTGTGCCCCCACCCTGCCATCTGGGCAGCTATTGCTTGGAAGATAGTCTCAGTGTGGTGGTCTGCTTTGAACTGTTGAAGCATGTCCTTTTGGCCCCAATGGCCAGGAGGTCAGCCACAGCATTTGCCCTCCAGCTAGGTCCTGGGTGCCAGCCCTGAGCAGGCTCCTCTGCCTGGTTCCTGCCCCTTGACTCACTAGCAGGAATTCTGGTGTTCCCTATTTTAAAACTGCAAATTTCATGTTAAAAAAAATTCCAAATTCATTCTTAAATTACCCCCAAATCTATGTCCACAATTAAAACAACCTGGAAGCCTACCAGTGTCTGTATCATCATAATAAAATAAATTATAAATACCCATATGTTTTAATGTTTAGTTTTGGTTTTCTTATAGAAAAATTAGAGCTCAACATGATCCCTTCACTTACCAGGATATGGGAACAGCTACCCCTGTAGTCACAGCTCTTGCCAGCAGATCTCATCCTGTCTGGTAGCTGGGTATGCTGGGTGTGTGATGGGGGATGTGAAGTTTGCATGGGGGGAATGGGAAAGGGTGTTGGGGGATATGGGTGTGTGTGGGGTTGGTGTGAGGGGATGTGGGGGAGTTTGGGGTGTCTAGGTAGGTGTGGGGGGATATGGGGGAGTTTGGGGTGTGTAGGTAGGTGTGGAGGTGTGGAGAGATGTGTAGGTATCTGGGTGGGTGTGGAGGGAATGTGGAGATTGAGAGGGGCTGCTACAAACCCTCCTCCCCTGTGGCATACAGCCCCAGGCACCAGACCATCCCTGCTGCAGTGCTACCTGACCCGTGGTCATAGTATCATAGTGCTTAGGGTCAGAAGGGACCTAAACAGATCATCAGGTCCAACCCCCTGCCCTGAGCAGAAACGGGTGCCAGGGTCATATCACTCCAGTCAAATATCTGTCCAGCCTCCTCTTGAAGACCTCCGAGGTAGGAGAGAGTACCAACTCACTTGGGAGCCCATTGCAGAGCCTGGCAGTCCTAACTGTAAAGTAATGTTTCCTGATGTCCAGCCTGAACCTTCTCTCTAACAATTTGTGGCCATTACCCTGGGTTCTGCCCAGGGGAACAGAACCTCCCCCAATTCCTGCTCGTGGTGAGTTTGTAAATGGCCACCAGATCCCCTCTCAGCCTTCTTTTGTCGAGGCTGAGTAGGTTCAGTCCCTTTAGCCTCTCTTCATAGGGCCTAGCCCACTAACCCTTGACCAGGTTGGTGGCCCTCCTCTGGCCCCTCTCAATGCTAGCCATATCCCTTTTGAAGTGCAGCACCCAGAACTGGACACAGTACTCCAAATGTGAACTGACTAATGCCACATAGAGGGAAAGGATCACCTCTTTGGATCTGCTTGTGATGCATCTGCAGATGCACAACAAGGTGCAGTTAGCCTTACTGACCACTTCCTCACATTGGCAGCTCATGTTCATCCTGGAGTCAACAATGACTCCAAGATCCCTTTCTGTTACTGTGTTGACAAGAAGGGTGTCCCTAAATCTATAGGTGTGTTGCTGGTTTCTTCTTCCTAGATGCAGTACCTTGCACTTGTCTGCATTGAATTCCATCTGATTCTCATCTTCCAAAGGCTCACACTAGCTGGGTGGGCTGGGCCAGGTCGGGCCAGATCAATTCTCCATAATGGTCAAGTGGCAATGTGTGGGTAGGCAGAGCCCCACAGCCATGCATCACCACTTGACCCTCATGGAGAACAGGCCTGGCCTGACCTGGCCCACCCAGCTAGCACGCACCTTTGGACAGGAGCTGCGGGTCCCAGAACCATGTGTTTTGGTCCTGTTCAAAGGCATGCTAGTGGACCATGCCATGCTGGGTTGGGTTGAGTTGACTGGGCCCATTCTTCCCTCGCAGACCATGGGTACAGCCTGGGGCCGGGGGGTGTGCGCCACAGCGGGGAGGGCAGCCACCTGGAGGCTCCCCTTCAAGCTTTCCAAAAAACCCCACATCCTCCCCACATACTGCACACCCCACTTACACTCCCACCACTCCTCACACACCCCACATGCCCCCCACACACCCCTGCCACTCTCCACATCTGGTTTGAGATGTTGCAAGAGGCACATGCATGCTTGTCTGGATGTGCCCACAGTGTTTTGATCCAAGTGCATCCAGTGCTAGATGCTTTTGAATCACCTTCACTCTCTGGAGCAAGCTTGGGAGTTGGAAATGCTTTGTTTATTGCAGTAGGTGATTGGGTTGAGCTTAATTTGACCCTTACTAAGCCTTAAACTATGTATTTTCATATTCTTGACCAATTTCAATAATACCTAGTGGTTAGTGTGTCCTCTGCTCTATAATTCACCATCTCCTTAAGCTTACTGTAGCAATTGCCGTCTGCTGTTGGTAGCCTGTGGTAATACTTGAACCTGCACCAAAAAAAAAAAAGAGACCTGGTCTGACGGCCTTTATTTTTATTCTACTTTCTTGCTAATTCACTTTTGTTAATTAGTACATTTTTCAGTCTTTATGATCCCAAGGCAAAGGACAGGAGGCCTTGGAAAATGACATGCAGTAGCCTTGTAAAGGGTATCTTTACATCAAAGGTGAGTGAATACTGACTGTACTTTAAAAATGGGACGCTCTGTTCCATGTGGTCTGGCTCTAATTCAGAAGCAGTGGAGTAGGATCTTCAAATTAGATACTGCTAGCTTTGGTTACTTCCATGTTCAGCTCAAAGTACTGTGCTGAGGCTGGTATACATATCTTCATAGTCCCTTTGACTCATTTGTATATGGTCTTTTAGTATCCAGTGGAGCCCATGCCAGTGTAATAAGAAAACATAAAAAGGTTTAATAGGTGTAAATTACAGTATCTGCCACTTTGATTTTAAATAACTTTCTTCACACTCCTTGGCATGTAAATTTTATTAGACTCCTTTTTATTATCACTGGCGTGGGTGCAAGGAAATGTAACATAGCACAAGACAAGCTATGTTTTTAATGGTGATTAGTTTACATTACTCATTGACTCTCTTTGTCTCAGTGTGCCTAAACTGAGGAATCACGTAATGTATCTGTGATCTGAATCTTTCCTCACCCTTCTTCGAATGTGTCACATTCTCCTCTCCTGTGGTGTTAATTGTTCAGATCATAAGCTCTTCAGAGCAGAAATATCTCTTTTGTCTCTTCTGTGTGGATTTCAGTGATGTACCTAACACAGTTATAATTAAAAAATTATACTAATTGATAATATGAAACAGATGGAAATGGATCCAGGACTTACACTTCAGTCTCCCAAACTTTTCATTTGTCACTTTTTATAATACTCAATCCATTTAGGAATGTTTCCCTTAAGAAAATGGAGACCATTTGGTATATGATCTCTTGGTCTTGAAATAGTAATATACATTATAAAATGAAAGAAAAATGATACTGCCTTTATACTGAAACATTTAACATTTTTCAGTGATCTACTTAACTTGTTAAATTGTACCAAGAATGAGATAGTAAGCACTTGATTTTATTTAATTTTTTCACTGGTGCTTTTTTTCAAAACTGTAGCAGTGAGGTTGGAAAAAACATTTTTAAGACTTCAGTTGCAGCATCTTCAGCTGATGCATCATGTCAGGTTAGATCTGTCATGTCATGTTAAAATCTGATTTCAGATGTCACAACCTAGCACATCAGCTTCAAATTTGAAAAGTCAAGTCTTCACATCAGAATGGTTTAAAGAACATGCTTATAAAGAATGCTTTTATTTTTGGACCCAGAATGCCACAGAATACTTCACACCTCATATTGCTTATAAAAAACTCTTTTAGCTGATAGTAAGTGCTATGTGCTTGAAATACTTGTTTTACACAGTGAAGGCTCACATACTAGAACTTACATACTATATCTTGTAGGCTTTTCTTGTCTACCTCAAAAATATGAAATGTTGTCCTCTGCCATTAGGCCTGTGCAAATATGCGATGCAGATTTGGCTGATTTGAAGGTCAGTGATTCGATTCAGTGCTTCAAATCACTGCCCCCATTCAATTTGGCCAAATCAGAATTGGAGATTTGGTGCTGATTCAGAGATTTGGATCATCTGGGGAGAGGCAGGCACAGCCAGGCAGTTGCAAGTTCTTCCATGGCTCCTCCAGCTGTGCCTGAAACTGCTTCTGTGAAGGGAGCTGTGGGAGAAGCCCCATTGGCTGCCCTGCCTAGCCTCATCCTCTGCCCAGCCCAGCCTCCCTGCACTTAAAGAAAGAAAGAAAAAAAAAGCCCCTTACTTACAGGCTGCAGCAGCAGGAATCAGGGCCTCTGAAGGCTCATGGCAGAGTCCCCCCTACAGCATGGGACAGCAGAGATCACTCCCCACACCTGGCATCTTCCTGGCAGCTGCCTTATGGCACAGGTGCAGTGCAGCTCAGCAGGGTGCTGCACACTGTCTGGGAGATGGGGTTTCTCGGGCTCAGTGCTGTCAGGCTCCAGATGACTACTGGAGCCACCCCAGCTCCCAGACAGCACACGATGCCCTTCTGAGCTGCTTGGCACCTGTGCCATGGGGCAGCCGCTGCATGGATGCCAAATGGAGGGGACGATCCCCACTGCCCCACGGTGCATGGTGGTGCCTGCCACAAGCACTAAGAGGCCCCAATGTCCACTGTTGCAGCTGGTGAGTGTGGGACTTTTTTTTTCAATGTCATGGGAGCTTCTCCTGTGGCTCCTCTGGCTGTGAATGCTTCTTCCCTGGTGGGGGGAGCCATGCAAGAAACCCCCATGGCTTCCCTTCCCAGCCCCATCTCCCACCCGGGCCCAGCCTCTTGGCACTTTGGAAAAAAGTCCCAAAACCTCACGCCCAGGGGCTGTAGCAGTGATTGGGTCCTCTTGGAGCTCATGGCAAAACCCTCCATGCAGAGCAGGACAGTGGGGGGAAGCAGGGATTGCTTCTCTGCCGGATCAGGCTGAATCTCCTTCAAATTGAATCAGTGACCAAAGCTTTGCACAGCCTTATCAGCCCAAAGAGCCCTATCAGTCCTATCTATCTACTGCTGAGTCACTCTAGTAACCCAGCAGGAGAGTAGCCACATCTACATGAATGGTGGACTGCACAGTAACTAGCAATACTGCACAATACTGTTACCTCAGAGGTTTTTTTCAGATGCTATTGTGCAGTAGTTTGTTACTACTGTGCAATACTGTTGCATCATGGTTAGTGCCTGCCAATGCTACTTGTGCGGGCACTACTAACCTACTGTGCAGTAGCATCTTGTATGAAAATGGCCCGTGTCTACATTAGGTATGTGTAGAGATGTGAAATTCAGAATTAAAAAAAATTCAGCATGTAAACTATGAGCTATATTGTCCAGTGGCATAAAACTGTAAGGCTCTATAAACTTCAGCCTGAGCTATGCCGATTCACATAAACTGAGGTTAAGGCCCAAAATTTCTCTTGAGGTGTTGCCAAATTGGGTTCTGTTTCTGCAAATTAGGTTTTTGACCTAGCAGAGATGGGTTACTGATTTGAGAAGCAGCCTCAACTTCTTTGGTAAAAGCATTCTTACACTGCCTAGTCAGAAGGGCTGCCTGAATACAGGAGGGCTTCTACAGGTATAGAAATGTCACCAAAAAAGCCCCACACATCTAAGTGATATCATTAGACTAACTTTAGCATAAACTTGGGGATGGCCAACCTGTAGCACAAGTGGCACGGACAGCATCTGTGTGTGGCATGTGGCAAAGAATAGCATGTGTAAAGAAATAGGTGGAAATGGGGGACACCAGTAATCTGTGCAGGATATGGAAAGCTGTCCTCCCCATCTGTTCCCTGCATCATAGACCAGCTATTACCTCAAAGCTGGGGTAAACTATGGCCCTTTGTCAACACAGAGATCAGAGGGATGTTTATCCTATGTAATTAAGTGAAAAAAAAAAGTCTGATACTGCTTTAAAAAAAAATTATGCTGATATTTCAGGCTGAATTAATATATAATTTCTGACTACTAGTTGTTGTAAGTTTCATGTCTATCATTAAGAATCACATCCCTCTAGTGGTAAAATATTTTTAGGAATCTGTTTAGCATTATCCTTGAGATTTTCCAAAGTCCATAGCATGCCTGTATTGAATTATCATGAAAGAAAGGTTCACTGGCCCGTGTAAAAATATGTCTTATTTATCAAGCTACGTTTGAATGTATTCTTATGGCAGATTTAAAATCTGTTGAAATGTAACACTTTTACATCACAATTTCCTACACAATTAACTGACTTTCAAGAGCATGGTGGTTTTTGAAGCATGGGGGAGGGGATGGGGGGGAATACTTTTAGAATGATAGCTTCATTAATATGGCTAGAATAAGGGGGGGGAAAGATGGACCTTTTCTTAGCATGAAGAATTTAACAGGAATATGTAATCAATGTTCATACCTACACAGTTTGGTACTTCATTTACTCCTCCTTTAGTCTTGCTTATAGGAATTAAAATCATCATATTATGTTATACAATACTTATATGTATTATTGATAGGAGCTTATAAAATTAAATTGCATTACTCTTACAGTAATGAAATCCAAAAGTTTTAGTCTATTAACATTTTATTGCTAGAGGGGACAGCTAGCTGGTTGTTTGAGCTATAGAATAGATCCCAAAGGGCACACCAGCCTGCTGAAAATGCAGGAAAATTTAGCTTTCAATAAACATATTAAATTGTTACAATTTGTTTATGATAGTAGTTCACTTGCACTATAAGATTATTTTCTTTTTCATTTTGCAGAAAACAGTGGTGCCTCCTGTGGATTTTGCTGTGTGCCACAGATATCACAATACAAGAGAACAGAAAATTCATTTAATGCTTCCACTATTCCTAGATCAGCAATATGCAATGTTTTCTTCAGAGAATGTGCAACTCTCATACACTGTAACTATACTTAAAAATCCTCAAAGGAATATGTGAGAGAGGCTTAATCTTCTTGAAGCTTATTAAGAGTCCTTTGTAGCAGAATACAGGAGGGAAAATCCTGTATCATTTTTACAAGGACTAGAACTTCTCATACTAAATTCCCTGCTCATTTTTATAGAACTGTCAAGTATAAATTACTCATGCTGTTTCTCCTTAAAATTCCATTGAGAAACTGAGGGAGCGTGGATAGTTTCTTTTATTTAAAGAGCCTGTTCTCTGAGTTGCTTGCTTTACATTCCCATAGGTATTAAAGCACTTCCTGATCTATTTCCTCCTTTCTAGATTGATGAACCCAAAATGCAGTATTTGGAACTCCTGTAGAGAGCCAACATGAATTGGGATGTGAATATGGCAGGCCCTCGGTGGAATGAATTGCCTCCACATAATGAAAAATGTATTAGAAACGCATTTAGCAGTCTCATGTAACAACCTGTTCCTAGAAAGGAAAAGGCATTGCTTAACACAAAAGCAAGGATCAAAGCTAACGTTATTTGCCAAGGTGAGTGCCTGGTTAGCTATCAGTCTTTCACTACTAACAAACTCCATGATACTTTAGCTAAAATCAAAGCTCAGGGAAATGGGGATTTTATTATTATGTCTCAAGTACAAAACCAGGGAAATGTAATTACAGACTAGTAATGTCACTTGAGCAGAAAGTACATGGAAAATACTATTTTCACAAATTACTGTGGTGGTTACATAAACTAATAATAAAAAAAGAAAAAAACCCAGCAAATGCAATTTTGGAAAGGGCAATGAACGGGCATAATAGAGCATTGTGAAGAAGGTGCTGAATGCACTGAATTTATTTTTGAATGTTTATTCCCTTGCTCTCATTTTTTTATCATGTGTTTTTTCTTTTCACCCTTTGTTTTTTGCAGATACCTTTCCTTTTATTTGTGAGCTACTATACTTTCTCATATGTCATGCCCTGGAATATACACCACCTTTATGAAAAGCAGAATGAAGGAAAAACCAAGATTTTATGGAGTTATGGCCAGATAGAACAGGCGCAGAATTCAGTCTTCAGATGATTCACCCTCCCTTTCCTGCTTAAGCCGGAATAGGAGGAGAGAGACAAGGAACAGATAGTAGATGGCAAAACTGTTCTAAGAAAGATTAGGACAATTAGTGGGACAACTAGGAGAGATGATCCTTTATATATCTGGAGTAAAGAACAACAAGCCATTAAGTCAACTGACTCTTTCATTTGCCTGAATAGTAATGCAATGGCTGGTGCACCCTGGTTCAAAAATCAGCTTCCGTATTTCTCTACATACATCTTCTTTTGGAAGGATGGGGGCAGAGTTTGGTGAAAAGGTGAATGTTGTATGCAAGAAAACATGGTATTTAGAAAAAAAATTGTATGCATTTATAAGGTAAATCATATGATAAAAGATCTTGTTGTCTAACTGATCTAATTTTGGCTAATATATGCATAGTACTTTATCATCATTAAAACTGTCAGGCTGCTTCTTTGAAAAGTTACTGCTGAATAGGTGGAGCACTTATTAAACTATATCAAAGACCATACCACCTGCCAATTTGCATTTTTAAAAATAGACATTTTTTTTTTTATGAGGAAGTTCTTATAGTTGCTTCCTGACATTAACTACCAGTTCCAGGGCAGTGGTGTTTTTTATGGAAAGATTTGCAGTTTTTCCTGAAACGCATACAAAATTGAATAGTTACAACAAATGAGTATTTAAATAGGTGGTTGATACTGATAATTTATTTGTAAAATTATTCTTAGTATGCCAAGGTTTAACCTGGAAGATTTTATTTATTAGCCTTAGAACCTTGACCTACGTTCCCTGCAGTAAACAAAACCAAATTGGAGTTGATAATAAAAATGCTGGTACAAGCGTAAAGACGTCATGTTCAGTTCAATTTAGCCTCAGCTTAAGTTTTGTAAAAATAATAAGCTTTTAGATCTATAGAAAATTGTGACTTAAATTCCAGTGGAATTGGGCTTCTATTTAAATCAATAAACATTTCCCTACAGCGTTTGAAATCCAAATATTGTAGGATTGATATATAAGAGCCTGAAAGGTAAATTGACTAGGAAGTGACTATAAATGAGTGAATCAGACTGGTTTATTATTGATGTCCAGCCTGAGTAAAAGTTTATAAGTGAAATCTTGAAAACCACTGTGCTATTGTCATTTATGCAGGTAAACTGTGCATGCTTAGGGGTGGGGTGAAAACCCTTTTTGGGTATTGGGCTATCTATGCTCAAAATGTCTTTAAGGAAATGGGTTAAAAAAGCTGCAGCTTCTCTTCTGGCTGGCTGGGGTTCAGGGACCTGAAGGGGCCTGTGTAGATTGCTTGTTTGGTGGGTTCAGAAGTGCTGCTGAGATGCACGCTCCAGCCACTTCCACTTGCTTAGGGTACCATGACTCAGAAATGAGACGGTGCAGGCAGCCTAGTGCACCAGGTTCACTTGGACATGCTTCTTGACACCATTTTATGGATATACTAAGCCAGCTACTGTGCTAGTTTCTAAGCTCTGCATGAAGAAGCACACTGAGAATAAAACCTTCCAGAGAGAATAAAATATGTTACCTCTAGTGTCTAATGATGACATCCTCTGCAAAATGATACACCTGGACATTCTAAAGACTCACAAGTCATTCTTGGTACCTCTCTGCCCATCAGTATTTTACTAGTGAGAGAAGCTATGTCATGATTATTTGATTTGAAACTTAGTTAAAGAATCAACATGGATTTTCTGTAACACAAAATTTGAAACTCAGCTTCCTGAAATGTATAGTGCTGCTGGAGTTGTAGTCTCAGTGGAGGGCAGTTTACAGCAAGGTAGGTTAGAATGCACATGTGTTAAGATAGTTGACTCCGGTATGGAAAAGCAAGCCACTTCTTCAGTACATCACATTGAAATTACTTGATTTCATTGCTTACCAGTGCCAAGATCAGAACAATTTACATCATGCCTATTCAATTCAAAGCACATTAATCAGGAGGAAGGTCAATATCAACCTTAATTGAAATGGTTCATACAAGAAGAGTTGTTAAAAGGGAATACTGCAATTAGTCCAGTCACAGAAACTAATTAAAAAGTTCTACAGGCAACATGTTAAATAATTTTAAGTAGACAGCTCAAATTGCTCTGTATGCATCCCCACTGTGTCAGCATCTCTCTTGATTTCACTAATATTACAAAAAGCATGCAATATATGCTACAATATGAGTTAAATTCCAGCTTGTAACAGAAGAAGAGCAGTCATAATTATAGACTGAGACATTACTCACAGTGACAATAATGGAAGCCATACAGTGTGCATAAATCATGATATATGCTGGCATGTACTTCTAAGACTATAATCAAGCTGAAATAAGTTGGGCATTGACTGATAAAATGCTTCCTGGTATAGACTAATGCAAAAAAATAGGATGTATTGAATGGGGATTTAACTACACAAATCCTTCTGGTGTCACTATACTAAATCACTGTATACAAGTTTTAGTGCGCCTTTCAATGCTGGTTTTTAAGAAGGATAGTTACTGACAGATTCTTCCCTAATCTTACTATCAGTTTTTGTAGCATTAGATTGGAAGCCTGGCAAGCACTCTTGGCTATACTGTGGCTTTGCTCTGAAATGATTGAACTTTATAAATAATTTTAACATGAAGACATGTTCAGCTCAATGTTTTTTTACTACCCTGAAGCATTCAAGCTTTAGATCCTTAAATATCCCTGAGCTATACCAGGCACATCAAAGAGAGATTGGTGGGGGAGTAGATAGTTGTCTGCTACCTTTACAGTACCCATATGCTCAATTTAGGGGCTGAGTTGGGTTCTTTTATCTTTTGTTGTACTGGCTCTAGGATCTCCCAAGAAAAGTATGCTTTGCTCACATCCTCTTTCTGTCATGGTATGGTCCTAAAGGGCCCACCTTATTCAATTTTATTTAGTAGATATTGTAAAATATCAGATATTTCAAAGATTGTTTATGTTGGAAATGCACCAAGATACTGCAAAAGTCTATGGCAAATTTCTTACTCACAGGAACTTTGAAGAAAAATATCATTTACAATGCCTGCATTTCATGTAGACAAAATGGTTATTCATTTTATTTTTCTGTAGGTTAATAAGATATGTTAAACTAATGAGTCTGAAATTGTTGGTAGATTTTTAATTAAAATGAAGGCATTATAGTTTTACAGTTGGTAGGGTTGGAAGGTACCTGAGCAGATCATCAAGTCCGACCCCCTGCCATGGTGATTGTCTAGCCTCCTTTTGAAGATCCCCAGGGTAGGAGTAAGCACCACTTCCCTTGGAAGTTGGTTCCAGATCCTAGCTGCCCTGACTGAGGTAGTGCTTCCTGATATCTAGCCTGAATCTACTCTTAGTCA
>JAGPOW010002742.1:3810056-3831680 GCA_030014935.1 Caiman crocodilus | reverse complement strand
CTTTCAGTATCTTTTGTGTTGTATTTAGGTGTGGGTTTATATTAGATGGATTCACATAAATATGCTGGCCTCTATCAGGAGGCAACATGACCTCGAGGGGTATGGCAGACAATTGTCAGTTTAGCAGATTTATGTCCCACACAATGTAACACAAGACTGATAAGGCCCCAACAACAGTAGGGGGTAACAACCCTCGTGCCTCTGCTTCATTCCAGGCTAATGGTGTGTGGGTTGTTGGAAAGGCACTAACTCAGTGGGGAGCATCAACAAATCAGTATCATCAGCAGAGACAACCAGAAAAGGGTGCTGGGCCCAGGGCAAATCAGCCTGTGTGGGGCTCCACCCCTGGATGTGAGGAAGATTCAGTTGGGGCAGGGGGAGAAGGGTGTGAGCAGCCAGACACACCAGATTTGACAGTGGATTTGGCAGCTGGGGCGGGGGGTGCCAAGCAGCCGGACTTAAAGTTGGTGGCAGTGCAGAGTCACTGTGGCACTCTGCCCTGCTCCACAGGCCCCCCCAAGTACAGGACCCAGGGCAGTTGCCCTGATTTGCCCCTCCCCCCCCCGCCAAGGTATGGCCGGCGGGGTGGCAATCTTCCACCTCGACAAGCATTGAGCCAAGAACACGCTGTATATCAGAGTAGGCAACTATCGCCTTCCTGATGACCATACCCAAAGCTACCAAGGAGTCATATTTGACTATTCCCTCACCTATTAACCTCACATTCAGAAGGTCAGCAATAAAGTCTCTGCATGGGTAACTGCCTTAAGACTTTTAGTCAGCATGACATGAGATGCCAATTTCAAACTGCTCAGAACCTCCTCACCTGTCATGGTATATGCCCCAACAGATTACTGCTCTTCTGCATGGCTCAGAACTTGTCCTGCTAAAACATTTGAAACTGCACTTAACAGTTCACAGAGACTCAAAACAGGCTGCACAACTTACACACACACAGATGTATTCCCTGAACTCTCAGGCATTAGACCAAGTAACATCAGAAGACAAACCCTTGCTGCTCTTCTGCTGCTAGGTTTCTGGGTCCATGGAGAACCCAGCAGGCTGGGTGCTGTGGCTTTGTGTTGCGCTAAATTTAGATAAGGGGGGAAGTGAATGGAAATGAAATGTTTGTTCAGAGTAATCCAGGAATAGATTTAAACAATTCCTACAGTATCTTATACCAACACCAAATGAATCTCACATTGGGCATGACCTTGACAGAGAAATGTGGGTGAAGTTGAACAGGCTGAGGTGTAGAGACAGATTCTTCAAAAAAACACTGTATAAGATGTACATCTTGGACAGCCCTCTGTGTGAATGTGGTGCCCAGCAACCAGCACAGCACTTAATCAAAAGCTGCAATCTATAAAAATGCCCAGACAGGGTAGATGGAATCCACCCACTGAGCAATAACACCAGGCAGTGGCTCATTAGCTGACCAGAGGGAAGAGGGCTGGAAACAAGAGCTTCGTCACCCCAGATCACTGAGTACCCCAAGGTGGGCCTGGCTCAGTGCTCAGGTAGATCACACAAGCTCTGGTTTAGGCTAGAGCACTGCTTGGGGAGGTGAGTGGGGTACCACAAAGCCCTGTGGATTGCTAGTGGACTGCGACCTAAAGTGAGTTGTGATGGGATCTGGTACAGATGTTCATTACTGTGCTCTAACCTACAGCACTGAAGTCTGATACTATATCCATCTAGGGTTACTTTAGAGTGGGATTGGCCATTTTTACAGCGCTCTGTGTGCCCTGACTGCCTGTTCACTGTGTGCTTACCGCACAATAAGTGTAACTTCTGTACCTGGCCTCAGTGTCTGGATTCTAAATGCCTGGAACTGTGTGATTGGAGCCTCTGAATTCTATGATGAGTGTTTCAAGCTGGCTCATAAGCAGGGCCTCCTGATGGTGGAGGTTCCTCATGTTCCTTCTTCTTAACCTAACAATAATAATTAACAATGTTAATATAATAATTACTTTTAAATACTTACAATAAGAAAACTTTGATGTGTCTTTTTACCATATTTTGTTTCTTCTTAGATTAATAGTAACATACACTAGCTCTGGACTCCTGCCTTACTGCACTATTGTTGAATTACCTAGAGTAGCTGTTGGCAACATTTTCTTGAAGCAGGTCATAATGACCCAAGTTGGCTCCAAGGCCTCCTGTCACCAACTACTGCCAAACCCTGTGCCATGGGCCAGATCCAATGGCTCCACAGGCTGTAGATTGATGATCCCTGGTTCAGAGAGTGTGTTTATAACCAACACATTTTCCCCGGTTTGAATTCAATCTGCAAATAGTGTATTTCTCAATGGAAATGTAGTCTTTTTACCTTCAAAATAATGCAGGGGGAATGAGGGGTTTTCTAGGCCCCATTTGGTAATATAGAAATGGTTTAGCTTTGGATAACACTAGTCTGCCATAAGAAAGACACGAAACTTCACTCCAATGAACTAAAGCCGTGTCGTTTTCTATCTTACTATGTTGACCTTCAATTTTTGTTAGGGCCTGTGGTACCATTTGTTTCCAATTCTGACCTTACTTGTAAGAGGACTAAGTCAACAGCTTCCTTGGAAGTTCCTACAAACAACTCCATTTTTGGTCCTAATTATTAGAGTGCTTGTAGAGACCACTTTAACTCCAAGCTTTGTACCTTCTTCGTCTCTGTTGATGTGCAAACAGGTTGTGAAGTTAGTTCCATACTGTGATCTACCATTACTGTGTGGTGCATTCATTTCCTTCCCAAGTATATTTTTATCACATGGATTTAACAGTTTTATTTGCTTAACTTAGCAGCTTTGGCTGTTTTCAAAGGTGCTTGAAGCCTGTGGTCATGTTTTGATGTTTTTCTCAGATGACAGTATCTCTGTAGACATTAGTACCATCTAGGCCTTCAAAATTTTCTTGTATTTTTTTTTTGTGAAACACCTTAGGTGCTGAATGCAATGGAAATAGAAATATGAGGATGTGTTTTCTCCCAAAGGGAGAGCTGAATATGCACAAATATGCACTTTGTTTTTTTCTAAGGGCACCTGCTAGAATCTTGCTAATACATCAAACACAGCAAAACATTTTGCATCTGCCTTCTTTCCAAAAACTTCTATTTCTGGAGGTAGTGGAAATCATTCTTTTTTTGTATGTTTAAGTCTTTTGAGTGTATACATAGACCCACAGTAACTCTTTGTTTGGACTTCCTCTTACTACTACTGTGGGTCTATGTACATACTCAGAAAACTTAAACGTACAAAAAAGAATGATTTCTACTACCTAGAGATATTGTGATCTGAGGAAAACATCAGAACATGACCACAGTTTGCACTGCAGTTTATTGCTTCTAGGTGCAGCGTCTTCATGTGTGCTTGGGACTGAAGCATATTGAACCAGCCTCAGCTAGCAGGGGATCCTGGGATTCGGCCTGCCAGCCTGGGCTGCCCTGACTCAGCTCAATGTGCTACGGAGAGGCTGGCTGGGGCATGAAGGTGCTACACTGCTGTTACCAGATTTGCCCATCTCTTTGGGGTATGCTCATTTATTAAGGGTTACATTTCTGGGGGATTCTGTAATTCTGTCAATGCACTGCTTGTGTTACTTGTGTTCCTATATGGAGCTGTATCTCTCCCTTCTGCACGTCTTCACCCCTAATGGAGCTATCTTGCAGGGCTCAGTTTCAATGGGGCTGGGTTCCTCCAACCACTGAATCAGTCAAACACGTGTACGCATATACACACACAGATCAACAGGATACACCTGAGCCATGGCTGGGTTATTTAGCATTGACAGGTTAACACCCTGTCTTGAACACCCTAATAGGCTAATACCACTGTCTTGAACTCATTTCATCAGGGTAACAATAAAATGCAGACAGACACAAGCACACAGGTTAACAGAGCACATCTGAGTCAGGCCAGACTATTCAGCATTGATAGGCTGACACCCTCATGTGCCTTGAACTCAGTTCATCCCTTATTTCAGCAGGACAGTAATAAATGCAGGTAGACACACACATACACACACACTAACAGAGGACATCTGAGTAGGCTGGGTCCGATTAGCACTTTCAGCTGATACCCTCATGTGCCTCAAAACTCAGCATGTCACAACCTTTTGTCACAATGGTCCTAGTAGTAACCTCCTTGATGAGCAGGCCCCACTGTGGTTTTGGGCATTACAAGGATCTTTGGCTTAGGTCAAAGAAGCATTGCTGCAGAGCAAATGTGGAGGTTAAAGGGGAGAAAGAGTAGGTGAGGTTCATAGAGAAAGTATAGCAACCAGCTTGACCATAAAGTTATTTATTGCCAGGTATATGAACTTACAATGATACCAGTAATAATAGCTATATAAGAGACATATAGATAAACAGTTACAATATTACATAGTTTCAATTAGGGTTTTGGGGAAGTCTAACTTGAGTTTGATTAGCAAAAGTCAGGTTTAGGAAACTGTGCCTGGAGTAAGAGAATAAAAGTCAGGTTCCTGGAATCAGGGAGGGAGAGAGAGAGAGTTGGGGTCTCACCACTCAGTGAAGCTTGAACCAGCTGAAGTTCCCAGGTGTTGTTGGGGCCAGCAGACAGGCAGAGTCCTCAGCACGATCAATGGAGTGATTCCAGAAGAAAAGGAGCGGAACTGGTTCAGCTTTGGATCCAAGCACCAGGACAGACACTTGAGCTTGGGTAGGGGCTTTTGTGGAGAACTAACAATGGCTCAAGGGAGAACACTAGGTTTGTTTTGGGGTAAACAATGGTTCATAAGCTGGATAATAGGAATTGATCACTGCTGGCTATAGATGGCATTTCTCTGAGGGAGCACACGTATAGACAGGAAGATTCAGTGCTTTGGATACCAATAGAGGAGTCATTACTAGAATTGGTCTCAAAAATGCTGAGTTGGGTGAGTGTAGATGTGGGTTGATTAGTGTTTGGAGCAAGGATTCCCCATCATGCACTGCTCCCCTGCTTTTTTGATCCCAGAATTCAGTGTGGTCCTTGCTTTGGAATCTCTGTTCTCCATCCTGAATGCTAATGAAGGTGCAGCCTGTTCCATCTCCTATGGAAATGAGTTGTCATCTGGTTCCATCTTGGGTGCAAATGAGACCAGGGGAGTTGCTTCACTCTTATCACCCTTGTCTGGAGGGCTTTAGGTGCATCTCCCACTGCATCTTCTTTGTCTTTTGTAAGTCCTTCCTCTAACCAGTTCTTGTTCAGGCAGAGGTGGGGAGGGGGAGAGATCTTTGTGAGTCAGACAGGCTGCGTCCTGTGCCAGGGTTCCCCAAGAACACGGAGCTGAGAGGTAACAGTGTGGGGCAGGCAACTCTGCATTGTGGCACCCTTGTGCCCCAGCCAGCCCTGGGCAGTCTCTACACATGTTGCGGTGGAGTAAAAAACTCTGCCATATTTGTGTCAAGCAGTACTAAACAATGGCAGAGTTAGCCACTTTATTCTGGCCTAATAGCTCTGTATGTGTAGATGGAAATGCTTTACTGTGGAGCTAATTAGCCAACTGCAATAAGTGTTTCATGTAGATGCACTCAGAGGGGAGGGAAAGTTAATTACAGGTGATGAAAAGTCTTCACTGAAAGAATTGCTCATTCCTTGGTGTCTCAGACCAGCAGAGATTCCCTATGCCTGAATAAGGGTGACTATACCTGAAAGTTTGCCAATAACTTTTTTCCAACTATTCAGTTGGTTTAATAAAATATATCACATCTACTCAAAGAACCTTGCCTGCCTATGTCCTTAGATCAACATGACTACAACCAAAGATTTACTAAAAAAATTAAATTTGATCAGGTTGTTAATACAATTGTTAACATAATAATAATTGCTGATAAGGGAGCAAGAACTCAGACTAGATTAGGGAATGAACATCTTCACTGTGGTAGAGAAGGCAACTTGAAATGTATTCAGATCAGCTAGGCATGACAGATTTCACCCAAGAGAATTTAATGAACTAGCTAAATCTATCAGAGATCCATTAACAGTTGTATCTGAAAGCTTTTGGAGGACAGGTGAGGTTCCAGAAGGTGGGAAAAAGGGCATAGTTTGTAAAGGAACAAAAGGGGAAAAGAAGGACCCATGGAATTGTTACAGATCCTAAGTTCAATTCCCAGGTAGACACTGGAACAAGTAATCATACAGTCTTTTTGTATACATCTAGTAGATAAAAGGAAATAAGCCACAGACAATATGGATTTGTTAAGTGCAAGTTCTAGAAACCAACATAGCCTCCTTCTATGCCAGGGTAATGGGCTGTAGGGATGGGGAAGAAGAGGAGATACGATATATTTGGGCTGTAGTATGGCTTTTGACACTGTTACATACACCATTCTCTTAAGCAAATGAGGACAAAAGGTTCTATTAAGTGGAGTCCCGCAGGGGTTTGTCCTGGGTCTAGTACTATTCAATGTTTTCATTAATAACTTGGATGACAGGATGGAGAATATACTTATTAAATTTGAAGATACCAACCTGGAAGGATTGCAAGCCCTTTAGAAAACAGGGTTAAAATTTAAAATGATTTTGACAAATTGGGGATACAGTGTGCAATAAATAAGATGAAATTTAGTAAGTGTGAGTGCAAAGTAGTATACTTATACATTCAGTTCACATACATCCTTAGTAGGCATGAGATCCCTGCTATGTAAGCCCTGAATTTTACCTGTTTTTCTTCTACTGCCTGTGGCTTTTCTTTTTCTTTCAGTGCTAATATCACTGTTTCTTCCACCTGTTTGGATTCTGTATCTCTGTCAAGCCTAAAAATAATAAAGTGTTCCATGTGCTTTCAGGCAGATAGTTCAATGAGCTTTCTCCTACAATATTATCCTCTGCAGACTTTCTCTGAGTTAATGGTGTTGATATCCTTTTTGTCCTGTCTGTGCATGATCTTCTAGCTTTTGTGATCTTGGTGAAATGGTATAATACATTATGATCAGTGGTGTATTTGGGTGGGACAGTAGGGACAGCTTTGCTGGGCTCTGACTTGAGGGCTGGGGTGCAGGGGAAAAGGTTGTTACATGAACAACTTGATTGTGCTTATGGTGGCTACCAAAAATTGCCACAGCTGTCCTAGGCTCTGGCCACATCTTTATGCTTCTGGTTATAGTTCTTGCATCTTTTTCCAAGTACCATAGATTTTTTTTGGGTGCAGTTTGAACTTTTGGCTGTACGTACCTTTCTGCCTTCTCTATTTCATGTAGTGTTTGGGATTCCCTATCAGTTCCTCAGTGCCTGAGCACTGTAAACCATCCACCAGATTCAGTCTGGACTGCATGGCTACTTTTGCTTGGTAAATCCTATTTGATTTTTCAAAGGTAATTTTGCATCTTGAGGGCTTTGTCTCAGATCCCAAATGTGACTTGGTCTCTTAACAAGCTCTGAGTTAGCACCTCCATGTCTCCCCTCACCAGAATTGTAAAACTAATTTTTTTCAGCCTTAGATCAAAAGCAAACCACTGAGATATCCTGTGCAGCCAGGATCACAACCAGCCCAGCACAGCAGGTAGGTTTCTTTCAAACTACTTTCTTTATGATTGCCTGGGCTTGGGGATGGGGAATGGCAGAGTGAGGCAAATCAAGACCCCCCCCCCAGTGCAGAAGGAGAGTGGGGCAAAAGCAGGGATGAATCATGCAATCCTGCCCCTGCCTGACTCCCTCCTGCACTGTGGGCAATGTTCCACAAGCTGGCCTGGCCAGGGCCCCATTCACTGTGACAATCAGAGTTTGGTGGCTCATCCAGGGGTCAGGTGTGGGGAAGCCAAGTGGGGGTGGGGAACATGTGCATGGGGTAAGGGCAGGCTGAAGCTTTGGGCTGGGCTCTCAATTCTTCAGCATTGTGTTATGTGCTTCTTACTGCTGGGCAGGATGCACATGGCCGCATGGCATGATGTTGTGCCGCTTTCACTGTAACTTACGGGGGAGACTGCAGCCACCCCAAAATTCATCATACCCCACCCCCAGCATTGCTGCCATCTGCCCTGAGCGCAGCATGGCCCAACCCTCCCCCACTGGAAACAGCCTAGCAGCAGCCTGCCCTGCATGCAGATCCAGGGGCACATGCCCCTCATGCTTGCCCAGGTTGCATGTGGCGGTGGGAGCTGTCATCCCCTCCCCGTGCCAGGCCCCCCTCGGACAAACTGATTGTGGCTCTTCCCATGCCCTACCCTGCCCCAGCTGTGCAGGGTCTTCCCCAGCCTTAGACCCACTCCCTCCCCCTGCCCCTTTCCCCACAGACTTACCTTCTGGTGTGGGAAGGTGCGCATGTGTAGGCCTAAAGCACAGTCCAACAAAGGAAGACATCTTTTCACTGCCTCCCAATGCAACTGGCAGGGAGGGAGACTACACTGCTCTTTTATATGACCTCTCATTTCTTCAGAAGCTGTACTTCTCTTATTTTAAGACCAGCTTTTTTCCACACAGCAGATGTGCAAAGTTTACAGTAATAATTATGGGTATAATTTTTTTTGAAGGAGAGGGAGGGGCATTTACACTAGCTTCCTGGTCCCCTGAGCAGTTCAGGAGACTTCAGTTCTAGAGCGAATGTGGAACAATTCCTCAGGTTTGATCAAGTTGGCACTGAGTAGAGACAAATGAAAGTAAGGCAATTATGCTTCTTGCTCCTGTGTAGAAGTATTGCTGAGTACCCTCTGCTTTTATTGCAATCAAATGTCAATTTGTGGAAGCATTTGACTTTGCCTGCCTTTAATGGAAGTCCAAGGCACTCAGTGTGTTGGAGTATCAAGTTATTGAACTACAATTAGTTCCTGAAAAGTGTAAATAATAAGAAAACACATAAAAGATTTAAGTCCAGACATTTAGCTGCTATAAATCAACTTAGTTTCAGAATATCTGTGCTGTTTTTCAGCTGATGAAGATCTAGGCTTTAATATTATCTTTTTAGTAAGCAGCAAAGATTTTCTGATTTCTAAATCTCTTGAATTTATAAACAAAACAAGCTATTTATGAAGCAAACCTGCAAAATAATCCATAATCCATATGCCTTGTTCATGTTGGACAAACCCAACTCTTGTGAATATTCTTGGTTAACTGAAGTTCAGTTTTCAAGTTTTCATGTACTTTAAATGGGATTTATCACATATAGTTCTGGGAAATCTGTGATTGTTTTCTTACCAGAAAATCCCATTAAGCCATTTTTCTACATACTATATATTTCGTTAAATCTATGCAACTGCGGTATCATTATCAGAGTCTGAGGGATTGCAGAATCTTAAAATTTCAAATGATTTACACTCAGACTAGTGTTGTAGTAGTAAAAGCAAACAAACAGACAAATGACCAGCCAACCATTGTGAGATGCACAAAATGAAGTGGGTAATTTTTATTAGCATAGCAGCCCCTAAATGCCTCGATCATAAAGCAGGACTCTACTGTTTCAGGCATTGTACAAACAGGTACTCAAAGATGGTCCTTGCCCTGAGGAAATTACAATTTAAATATACGATGAGAGAGAGCAGGTGGATACAGATGCAACAGACAGGTAGGGTATAAAGAAACCAAAATGCTGAGTTAATTCTATATGTGAATATTAACTTCTCCAACTTTAGCCTCATTCCCATCATGTTCAAACATGGCCTACCATTTAATTGCATCTAATATACTTTGTTCTAGCTAAGAAAAGAGTGGATTCAAATCTCATTTTATCAAAAAAAAAAAAAGTTTTCTATGCAAAACTTATTATCTGTACCGTTTCAAATCCATGTGCTCATGCCACTTTAGTTTGAACATTCCCTGTTTGTACTCGTAGTATATTGAGTGTTCCTTGCACATCTCACTCTGGGCATTGATACACATGCTCCAGGGGTTGGGGGAGGGGGAGGCTTAATTAGAGCACCCAGAGCATCTCATGTGTCAGTGTCCCCACACTTCAAAATGGTGGTGGGGGCTCTTTAACTAAAGCTTGTCAAATCAGCTTTAGTTAAGGTGCCCTGACGCTGTTTTTAAGTACAGGAACACTGATACATGGGACGTGGGAAGCTGTTGGAGCACAGTAACTGCCACAGTGTAGAAGATTTGATTAATCAAATCTGCTACAATATGTTGTAATTATAGCATGTACAAGTGCCCTCTATATCCAAATCGCATAGTGCAAGCTGTCAGGTTGAGATCCAGGCTTATTTGCTCAAGCTTTTACAATTTTAACACTAGGAATCTGTGGTTTCACCTCTGCTACACAGGCCAAGACGGCAGCTATCTCAAAAACATCTGGGAACTATAACAGATTATTTTCCTTTGTAGATCAGATGGGGGGGAGGAATGTGTAACACGGAGAATATCAGTATCTGCCACTCAGTCAATAATATGCTCATTCATTCATAGTTCTGCTGTTGTCTATATCATGTTTTTAAAGTGTTTTAGTTTTTCCTTAGCTACACTGTTTCCCCTCATGTTTGCTTACTTTAAGATAAATTCAAGATAAGATTTTGGTTTTTGATAAGATCATACTTAGTATAATCTCAGGTGTTGATTGTGAGCATCACCTATTGACTCTGCACTTGCTTTTCATACCAGTCATAGTAGACTAACTATAGATGTTGATTACCACAATGGCATGTGGATAATGTGCATGCATCCCTACCCTTGTGGACAGTAGGACTTTAATATATCTGTAAAAACAAAACTCTGCCAATGTTCACAAGCCAGGTACATTGTAGGAACTGAAATACCCAGTGTTTGACTCCATCAAGTTTCATATTTTGTAAGATCTCCAAAACAATTTTTTTTTGGTGCACAGATTAAAAAATAAAAAATAACAAATCTGATGGCATATACTCCAAAGATTTTCTTTATAGTTACAGGTGTTCAATCTTGTATTCAGAGAAGCTTTTTCAAAGGCCAGCAAGCAACATCTTCATATTTAAGGAAGCAAAATAAAACACAATCATGAACACAATGTAAAGGTGGTAGCCTGGAAACAAAACCTGCTTCCATTGGCAATATAACCTCCCTGTATATCACTGGAAAGAAGTAGGCATCTTATGCATTGCATTACACTGAGGTCCCATACTAGAATCTGGTGTTGATTCTCTGTGGGGAGAAGTCAGGAGCTATAGCAGTGCCTATTGCAGCAGGTTTGGGGAGAGAAGGTCATCTTTGGAGGCTGATGTAATTTATTATATCAACGTACAAAAACATTGCCACTGGCAGCTTGGTCTATTTGGGACATTCTTCAGAATTTCATTTCACTTCCAGCAGCAGGAAAAAGAATAGTGTATTTACTACAGGACCGTGGCGTCTACCTTCGCTAAATATAGTGCTGATTTATGAGCACCGTATGTGACAGAATGAGTGAGACATTTCAGGGCCAGAGAACTGGCAGTCCACCTTTTTTTCCTTAAAAGTTGTCCATTTTTACATTTAAAATATTTCCAGTGAGAAACGAATGAGTAAATGGTTCTTACAATGACAAGTTCAATAAATGTAAAAAATGAGTTTCCTTTTTAGCCTTGAACTGGTACTTAAAGATTAACTTCAGTCAAGCCAGAGGGGAGAAGTATCTTTTCAAAGAGACAGGCAATATTAAAGCATATCTCTCAAATAATAAAGTTTCTGTGACTGTACCTTATGCTATTCATCCAAAAGATTTGGTTAATTTTACATACAGAAACACACTGTGTGATGGGGTGAACTACAGAGAATCCTTAGCATAAACAGCTTAACAACAAAAACAGTAAGTTTGGTTCTTTTGCTAATATGTGGGGATTTTTCACATCATGTTCTGTACAAAGAAATAAAATGGATGCTTGTTAGTGGTTTTGTAAGCTGGGGTACGTAGGGCACAGCAAATATTGTGCTCTGTTCAACTAACTCCTTGTATAAGTGTTCTGCTGGAAGCTGAATCGAGATAAAATGCAGCTATGCAGCTGTCTCTCCTAAAAATTGGCTTCTTCATGTTTCATTAAGCTTGTTTCTTTGTTTTTCTTGGGGGTTGCAAGAGAATTTTAAGGTAGGGTGACACTTTCTATCAACACTGAGATGTTCTTAAGTTGTGTTCGTAATTACTCTGTCCTGCTTTTGTCTTTTCAACTACTGCACATATCTCAGGTTCATTAACAAATCCTTATATAAAAATATGAACCTAATTTACTTGGCTCATTATCTCACTCTCTCTCACAGACATACACACACACTTTTTCATTAATTAAAAACTCTTGCAAGTGGTTCTTTATAGAAATTACTAAGAATGTTTTTAACCTAAATTTATTTAGGTTAACATCTCACTTTATTCTGGCAGCTTAATCATTGCTTGCTGATAACCACCAGGTGTAAATGATAATTACATTTCTTAATAGGTGCTATTAAGAGTGCAGTGTGATCATGTAGGACAGGATACTGCAGTAAAGAGGATACTGCTCCAGGTAAAAAGAACCAACTTATATCTCATTAAGTACAGGCTATAAATGGTGACATGGGAGAGGACACTGCTAGCCTCAAGAAATTAATTCAAATAACCTCAGTTGAATGAATTGCTCTGCTATATGCCCTCTCTTTGCAACTTTTTCATGTACCTTTGAATGCTATAAGATTTTTGTTTTTATTTTCCTGGACTAAAATTATTAACTTTTGATGTCTCCGGGATGTTTGGTTTTCTTGATCATTTTCAATTCTTCCTGATTCTTCCCAAGAAAGAAATAAGAATATAGTTATAGTTTTCATTAAAAAAAGGACAAAAAACTCCTCTTTGTATGTCCATATGGAATGTATAAGGAATAAATTAAGTTAAACTACAATAAGATTAACTGATATTATGGCTCTGATCCTACATATGAATAGATGTATACATGTTTAGGTAAAGCATGTGAGCTAATATCTCCTTGTAGACCTTTCTACTGAAGAGGAAATATCTTGTCTTTAAAACAAAGGACTCAATATATTAATTTTCAGAAAAGAGCTGCTAACACAAAAGATAGTGGAAAAAGTAGGAGCTGTCAACAGGGAGGAACAGGAAGTCCAGTGAAAGAGCATAATATACCTTCACTTCTATTGGGTATCTGATGTAAAATCTAGGTTATATTTCTGGATGTACTAAACTTGCAATGCCATATTTATGTTTTTGATCACAGTGGAATGGGAAAGCAGAATCTGACTTCCTGTTTTGCAAACGTTATTATTGTATTCATTGTAATATGCAATATATGTAGTAGTGTTAGAGTGATGCTGTAGCTGTGATTGTCCAGGAATTATGTGAGAGGCAAGAATTTCTTGCCTCTCACATAAATATTCAAAAGCCTGTCTAACTATGCCAACAATGCAGTTGGTCCTGAAGACCTGAAGAATGTCTTGCATTCAGAAGCTTGTACTGCGGTGGGGGGAATATGTAAATATATATATATATATGTGTATGTCCAGGAAAAGCTGTGTTAACTGGCCTTCTAGTAACCAGAATACTGTATTAACTAGAATTTTATATGGGCGGGGGAGTCACCACCCTGTGCTGCCACCACTCTGTGTGCAACTCCCCACACCCCCCCTTCCACATCTGACCAAAAACCCCTGCCCCAGGTAACCAGGATTTTTCGATAACTGGCACCCTCTTACCCCACTCATGCTGGATAACAAAGCTTTTACTGGATTTTTATTTTTGCAACCCCCCCCATATTCCAGTGATACAACTGGACCCATAACAGAGATCACTTTTGTATTTGTATGTACAAGCATTGCAATTATGTCCTTTTAATTAGGATGGTCTTCTTTTTTGCTAGGAAGATTGTGCATTTTGCCTGTATGCATTTCAGAACTAAGTAGTACTATTGTGAACATGAATGCTACGTAGCCCTGGAGGCTGGTGGGATATGGCAAGCTCCCGCAGGCAATGGTGGCGGGAGTATGATGGTGGCAAGTGGGGAGCTCCTGCAGGTGCCCACAGTGCTGTCAGCGGCGGGGGGTGGTGAGGAGTTGTGAGCACTGACCAGCAGTTGGTGACCACCCACAGATACCAGCGGTGGCAGCCAGCAGCAATCACGGACCACCTGCAGATGCCACCGGTGGTGTTGGCACTGAGAGGGGGGGCTGGTGAGTGGCGACCGCCCACAGGTGCTGCCGGCAGTGTCGGCAGTGTCTTTTCACAGGGAGTGCAGGTACACCCGAGTGCACCCCCTCCACATCGCCAATGATTGTGAAGTACTAGGAAAATGTGCATTAGCCTATCTTAATGCACATTAACTAAAGAGCACAGTTTTTTAGGTCATTTTAACACGTGCTCTGGGACATGGTACTGGGCACTTTAATTAGCAAGTTGTGCTAATTAAAACTGCCTGTGCATCACATGTACCAGCATCCGTGCTCATCCCCATGCTGATATCATGGCTACAGAGCACTTTAAACTAGAACTCATTGAACATGTTTTATTTCATAGTGCCACGCTGCCATTTTTTCAGTGTGGGGATGCTGAGACGTGTGATGCGGGAGGCTGCTGGAGCACGTCGATTTCTGTGCTCCAACAGACTTGACTAATTGAGTCTGCTCCGATGTGCTGTATTTTTACCACACTGGAGCAGGCTCTCTGGATGTCTATAAAAGCCCTTAATGATGCTTAATGAGCATTAACCTATTGTAATACACATTAACTAAATAGCATGTTTTTAGTTAAGTTATGCTTTAATGTGCATTACAATAAGCTAATGCGCATCAAAGCACACATGTAGACATGCCCTCTGTCTTCGACCAAATTTTCCCCTATGTTTACGCTGTCCTGTGCATTTCCCAGTTTGTAAAGTATATCTGTTACCATGGAAACAGTAAAGGCATTGAGTTTCATGGTGTTTCATGGACTAGATGCCATGCACTTGGTTTATAGAATGACGTCATTTCATAACTTGTATGATAGTTAGCATAGCATGAAAAACAGTTTTTTGTTTTGAAAGTTACAGATGCAGTCTATAACCATTTACTGCTTTGATTAGTGCTTCCTGTTTTGGTTGCTTTGCAGATATCAGATAGCTCTTATGTGTAACTTTTGTCTTTACAGCTAATGGTCATTCTTGATGTTCTTGAAGCAGAAAACTGTCAGCTTGGATAGATCAAGCCAAGTTTAGCTTTGTATAGTCTAACTAGAAGCACTGCCTGGCATTTATTAAAGATAAATCTATTAAAATGGTAATAACTGTTTCTAGAATCAGTATAAGCTTTGGGAAACATAACCAGGATTGTACTGTGCTCAGTGTTATGCAAACACATTGTAGCCCACACATTTTCTTGTGCTGAAAAGCTTATGAAATCCCATTCCTTTCTCTGCATTCACACTTGGAGGGAGCCTGTATTTACTCAGGTTCTGGTTCTGGCTGCATGGAAGTGGAGGAAGCAGCTAAAAGTAGTGCTGTGAGGTACTGATGGAGTTTGTTGAGTTGCCTCATCTTCAATATTGCCTTATTCCAGCAGTAGAAATTAATGCAGGTGGATGATCTCTCAGTATAGACACTTTTTTCCTCATATTATGGGAATTTCCACTTCTCAAAGGTTAAGAATGTGAAACAACTTTTGAATGCAAACCAATCTCTGAAAAGAGAATGAGCACAAATTGAGGAAGTCATCTTTCCTTACTAGACCAACATTTCTGTAAGAAAACGGAGAACCCCTGCAGCCACGTGTCACGTGACCATTTGCTATTGGATGTTCGAAACTGAGCTACCTCAAATTGCAGTGGCGAGTTCTGACTAGGCTGGCCTGAAGGTATGTTTTGGTGTAACTGAGAATAATGACTGATCTCCAATGTGTGTTAATAAATACAGAACAAAACACCAGAAGGCATACTTAGCAGTGACAAATACCAAAAGGAAGGGATAATTTCAACATTCAATCTGGTGATTTTATTGCACTGGCAACATGAAGCTTGTGAGCAGTGATATAGCTAGTTATGGGTGAAATGGTTTGGAAGGAATTAATGTTAAGGAATTCTGAGGGGCAAACATACATCACTGAAATGTTGCTGAGACAATATTATTAATGAAAAAATTTGGCTTGATGACAATAATTGTACGTTTTTTGTCTGAAATTGTATTTAAAGAGAAAATAGTCAAGTTCCTTGCCACACAGATACATGAGCAAGTTATTGCAAAGCTGGTAAGTTATGACATGAGCTTAAAGCATGTATTAGCTACTCTATGCCAACTGTCTGTGTACACTGTGTTGTGTTACAATAAATGCAAGGTAGCTTGCTCTCAGTCTAAGTGAGACCGTTCTTCCAGGTACCGGTTGGCAGCAACAAGGGCTGGGTTCAATTTTGGGGTGCTAAATGCTTTTCCTTGGCTTAAGCCCCCACCCAGACTACCTGGGAAACATTGAATGAATTACTAGGGTGTCCAACAGAAACAAACCCCTCCTTGCAAGCAGTGTAAACACAAACACTCAATTTTATTACAGGAAAGAAAAGAAAAGAAAACATTCAATATAATTTAAAAATATTATTAAGTACACAACAAAGTTTATATGTGGCACCATCTTGGGGAGGCTTCACTCATACCCAGACAGGCTGGGACTTGGGTTTTCCCATTCAGTAGTTCAGGGGGCCTGCACCCCTATTCCTACCTGTCAGCAGTGGGCTGCAGAAGGCGGTGGGGTAGGGAGAGATGTTCACTGCACTACAGGGAGCTGCTCGAGAGCTTCTGCATTGCAAGGGGCTCTGTTGCTCCTGGAGAAGTGGTAGAGTGCTGGCCTCCACTTCCACATGGTGGCTTTGAGGTGTTAACTGGTTTTCATCAGCATACCGCACCCCATCATTCCTATCCTATCCAGTCCCAATCCTATCTCTGCTGGGCAGAAAACTGCAAAAGAGCTCAGAGAAAAGTCAGGCCTATCTTGGCTTAATCCTGAACTACATCTAGCTCCAAACCACACCACTTAGTTAGGACATAAACTACAAAAAGGACAAAAGAAGTCCCAAACCTATGTTGCTAGGCCTGAACTGGACAGCCAAAGCTGGCCAGGCCCATACCACACCGTGGCCTAGATCAACAACAAGTAGTGCTAGGCTTTACCCTGGCCCAAATCTGCCCACCAAAAATATGCCTGAGGCTAAGCCACACAGTGATGCTGAAATGCAATAGCTGTGAAACAGCAAAACGGGCCCAGGCCTATGGCTCTAGCCTGGACATCCCATCTCAGCTATAGCACTGGGCTGAGACACTATAATTACAAAACATAGGGACCAATAACTGCCAGGATTCATTCCTGGGCAGTCTGCTACAGGGATTAATACCCCTATGGTATTATCTCACTCAACGCCTGTATGACCAAAACTTCCAGCAAAACTGCCAGGACTCCATTTCTGATCAGTTTGCTCCAGGTATTGACACTGCCAAAGCATTAAAACCCAGAAAACAAAAGGGAAAAGAGAGGGAGAGAATAGGGGGCCTCGAGCCCTGAGACAGGCTTTCTCTCCCTGTACTTGAGGCTTTCCCATCCCATAGTTTTTCTTGCCTCTACACTGAAGGGGGTGGGGAGGGTGGGGGGACACCTCACTGGGAGCAGGTTTTCTAGATCCCAGTTCAGCTGTGGAGCTCTCAGCAGCCCCAGGAGGAAAAACCTAGAAACCTTAGTTGAGTTGTTCTTATATACCTGGCATGATATCACCAATGAGGCTGGAGGGTTTTACATATTTTGCCCATATGCGGGCCCCGGCTTGCCATGTGCTGAGCGCATGGCCAGAACAACAGAAGCCATCTTGCCCACATCCATAGGTGACTGGTAGGGTGCATGAGGGTGCACATGCCCCCCCAATGGGGCTGGTGTCCCCCCGATGACCGACACTGATGCTGTCAGTAGGGTTGGTGCCCCCACAATGGGGTGGCTTCTGTGGAGCCTCTCCCAGATTCAGGAGGCACCAGTCACTCATGCCCACAGCAAAAACAGATACAGACACAGATGCAGACACAGACTATTTGGGTGTTACAAGTGTGAAAAGTATAACACAGCATAAACTATATGTAGCACTTTGATGCAGAGAAGATGAAGCATAATGGTTCTGATTATCTCTTGTGCCACGGGAATATTGGTTTCATAGCGTCACTGTGCTGTCTCTGACCCTTGTCACAGACTGGGGACTGCTTGAACACCTAACAGTTGCCAATGAGCTTCAATGGGAACATGATGGAATACCTGTAGTGCGGTGCTGAAGCCATCTCACCATTTTCTATGCTGTTAATGGGTTGGGAGGCATAGGAACCATGTATGCTGGTTTTTTACTAAGTGACAAATTTCTGAACTGGGTAGTCGTAGGTGCTTTCAGGTTTCTCTGTACTTCCAGAGTGATGTAACAGAGTCTGGCATCAAATTCAGTTTTGCATTATTTTCCTTTCCAAGTCACTTGGGAAGAGATCACTTTTAAAGCAGGATAAGGAAGAGTGAGTTACTTTGTTGCCATTAGATGATAACTATATCTTTTATCAAAAATATGTCCTATCATGTTTTTAAATTGAAGTTGTAATTGAAATAAATAAGCTTTCCCACCTGTATCTGTTCCTCTGATTGCTGTGATACGAAGTCAGGAAGTAATTAGTTATTACATGAATTCTCTGTGTAAATAAGAGAAGTAGCATTCTATTAGTTAAAAATGATTGATTACAGAGAATGAAGTGGCTCTGAGATCTAAGTAACCTGGCACAGTGGTAGTTTGCTTAAATGAGACAGGCTTTGTTTGTTTGTTTTAAAATGCAGCCTTGTATCGTTGCAAGACCTGGAGTTTTGCTCTTCCTCCTACACCTACATCACTGGGGGAGAAGACGCTCGCAGGGATGAAGTGATTTCCTCCACCCCTCTGTCTCTCAGTCTGTTGAGCACCTGTTATTTTCTAATCATGAGAGTGTGTGTTTAACAAAGAGGTATCTCATTTTAACAGACGGGTATGTTACCATAACCTGCCGAAGCCTGTGATAAGAACTGTTGGCTTGCAGGCCAGAAATTCAAAGCGCTGGAATCTCTCTTGAGGACATGGAGTCCATCAGACCTGGGTTCCAATCACAGAAGTCATGAGGGAGCCTAATATCCTGCCACAACAGAAGCTGTTTCCAGCTAAAGAATCAGAAAGCATAAGGGGAATTTGCCCATCAGAATAATTCTAGTTCTTGCAACTAAACAACTTTTATGTGGAAGGGACATTATCCTTAAAATACATTTTTGTTTAGAAAGGAATTGGGGCCATTTATGTTAAAACTGGTTAAACCAAAAAGGGAGTAATTTCTATTCTCATAAGATATTATAATTTGGAACGGCCATCCTGGTGTATCTGTCTTTTAATACTGCTTACTGCATCTCCTGTTGAAACACTTTGCATACTAATCAATCTGACCCTTACCTTATCTCTTCCAAACCAAGAGAAAATATTTCTTTCATTATTATGAGCAGCATGAGAGAGTTGCTCTTGGGTGAACCCAGCATATGTTGGATGCCTGTGAGAGACAGAGTTGGAGTGTGCTTTCCTGCAAAACATGGGGGCTATTATCGTACTGGCTACCTATGGAGAAACAGCTTAAGTGAGATCAATTCTATAAAAGACCAAAGGGAAGTTGGGATGGATGCAACATTATTTTGAGTCTTTATACAACTGCATTAACACTTGAAAATGTAGATTAGGAAACTGATTTATTCTGCTAATAACTAAGGTGATTAGGTAGCTTAGTCAGCTGCTAAACTGAGCTGTGTATGAAGCTATGTACCAGATTAGATGGCTGAGTAGCAGTATACTGGATAGCACTTTAATATATTGTATTATACTCAAGTTTGTATTTGAGCACAGTGAAAGGATCAAAGACATTGAGAGTGAGATTTTCAAGGCCGCCTAAGGGATTTGGATGACCAATTCTCATTAAAATGAATGGAACTCGCATGTTCATATCCATCAAGCAGCTTTGAAAATCTCACCTTGAGTCTCTGTGGAGTATCCAAAAGGATTGTCAGGATCTGATGATTCCCAAAGGGTCAGGGTTTTGAAATGTGGTATGATTCAGGTTTGTCTCTATTTTTTGTCCTGTTTTCTTTGCTAAATTTAATACAATGTGAGTTACAGGAACTCTGTAAGTGGGCCTAATCTTGCTTTGATAATAAAGATGATGGCAAAACTCTCATTGATGTCAGCAGGTGCCAGGCAACTTTTTAAAATCATAGGCTAGGTATGGACATTCAAAAAGCTCAGGGCAGAATTGATCAAACCTATGTGGGTTTCTGTAAGTGGTGTAAATTTGATCAAGAGCAAACAGCATACGTTCACCTTTTGGGCAGGCATGCAGGCTGCCTGCTCTGGCTGAAGCCAGCAGGTTGAAGGTGCCTCTGCATGCCTCTCAGTGACCCCCACCCCAAGGCTGTCACAGAGTTGAGCCAGCACAGACTCTCCCCAGTCCCGCTTCCTGCCTCTGGCCAGCTGTCACTCGCAGGTAGGCAGGGGGAGGAGTGTCCCTGTTCCTGCATAAGCCCCAGCAGCTGGCAGCAGGATGTGCTAGGCCGCCTGGGGGGGTCGCACTGGGCAGTGGGGACAGGGGTGCTTTGCCAAGGGAAAGATCAGGCCTCTTGGAGCTCAGCACCAGAGATAGCAGTGTGTGCCTGGCAGCCTGGGAGGCTTGTGTCAGGAAGCAGGTAAATGTGTGCTCCTTGGCCTCCTGCCACTGCCTGCTTTAAGGGGCCTGAACCTTCCCTTGATGGACCCTTCCAATCCCGCCGCCTGGTACAAATTTCCTGGGCATTTCCTGCTGCCGCTGGTGCCAAGCTCTGAGGGGCCTGATTTTTGTCCTGGTGGAGTCCCTTGTCCTTGCCGCTCAGTGCGAGCCTCCCAGGCTGCCTGGCCCATCCTGCTGTGAACTGTTGCTGATGCCAGGGCTTGTGCAGGGACAAAGATCTCCTTCCTCCCCCTGACTGCTTGTGGCTGACAGCTGGCTGGAGGCAGGGCGGAGAAGTCTGTGCTGGTTCAGCTCTGTAACAGCCCAGGAATGGGGTCTGCTCTAAACCAGCCTATCTTTTGTTCTGTTTCAGGTGTAGACAGTTTTCAGTACTTATACCAGTTTGTATAACATCTGTACCAAGCCATATTCTTAAAATTAGCATTCACTTTTAGGTTTTACATCCAAATCTTTTTTTTCCCCCCCACATATGTTTAAAATTTGTCAAAGGAAGATCTTGTTTTCTGTTTGCTTTTCATAGAAGTATTTTGCACAACTTTGTCCCTTGTGTTTATATACTGACACAGTCTTTAATTATGTGACTTTATATTATTTGTTCTGTAGAATTCCTTCTTCATTTAGTTTGGGTTTGTGAATGAGGCAGAGATGTGAAGAAAAGCAATACTTTTGAGTGTTCGGGTTTTGACACTAATGTAGTGGTGGCCTAGTAATCAAGGAGTTTGTCAGCTACTTGACCCTCTGTTGTGCACAGAGAAGACTATAGTAAGGCAAAAATCTAGGCCTCAGATTTTTATCTACCATGCCAACTCTGCAACCCCAGAAACTGGCACAAGAAGCAAGGGGGAGTTCCTGACTTTATGAAGAAAATCATAGGGGTTTCCACTTTTATATAGAAAATCAATGGGCCAAAGGGAGGGAACAGATAAAAGGTAACAAATAGTCAGCACCTTAACTCCCCCCTATACCTCCAGAGATGTCCCCAAACAATAGGGTTATCATACACCCAGGTTTTC
>JAGPOW010002742.1:3771668-3791431 GCA_030014935.1 Caiman crocodilus | reverse complement strand
ATAGTGTTTAGTGTGCTTGCTACCTTACACCTTTATTGCTGGCAATAAAAGCTTTTTTTCCTTTCAAACTTCCACCTCCTGGTATTTGTATTGGCTCTGTACACTGGGTGAACAAATCCAGACTTGGGCTGGGGCATAACATTGTGACCTGATCATAAAAGGCAATCAGGCTGGTCTGACATGACCTGCCCCTAATGAAACTGTGCTGGATGCCCTTGAGCATCATCCCTGATGCCGGCCCATCACAGATGTGCTTCTTGATGATCTTCTCAAAGAGTTTCCCCAGGCTTGAGGTAAGACTGACGGGCCTATAATTGCCTGGGTCCTCCCTCATCCCTTTTTTAAAGATGGGGACCACATTGGCTATCTTCCAATCATCTGGCACCTGACCAGAGCCCCACAAGTGCTCATAAAGCTGTGCCAAGGGCCCTGCAATAACCCCTGCTAGCTCCCTCAGCACCCTGGGGTGGAGAGCATCTGGATGTGCTGATTTGAACACATCCAGCCCCTCCAGAAGCACGCTAACCTAGTCCTCCTCAACCTTAGGTCTTGAGGTGTTCCCCTCGAGTCCGTCTTGAATCACGGAATTGAGAGGAGATTGTAGGAATTGAGAGATCAGGAAACTAGTGGAGAGGGGTGGGGGCTGGAGTTGAGAGAGAGAGAGAGAGAGAGACAATGAGGCTGGAATTTAAGATAAGGAAGGGACTGGGATTAAGTAAAACATGACCCAACTTGGGTTTGCAAATGACAGTGGTTTTATTGAACAGGGGAGATGGTGACACAATGCTAAATTGGTTCCCTTGCACCCCCCTCCCACACACACAATGGCAGCAGGGGTTAAAGAGGCTTGGTGCAGGGGCTGAAGTCAGCTGAAGCCCAGGAGGAGAGAGAGAGACAGAGACAGAGACAAAGAGAGTCCAAACTGTAGGAGGGGGTGTGCAGGTAATATCTACCTATCCAGGCTGGAAGGGATCCTTGTCCAGTAGGTGTCCAGAGTGGGGTCGCTGGCAGGGCCTCTGGGTAGATAGGTGGTATGGCATGGTCCTGGTCCAGATGGAAATGGTGTTCCCACTGGGTCTGTCTTCACTGCCCATTTTTACAGGGACAGACTGTGTGTGACCCTAGTGAAAGGAGGCATGCCCAGGCAAGGGTCAGCCCCTGGTGTACTAAGCATGTGCGATCCATGCAGGGAGGTGCAGTTTCAGGTGTCTGTAATGGTGAGAGTTGCTGGTTTTGCAGGGTCCTTTGTCTTTCAAATACTGGTCCTGGATGAGGTCTGTGGTTCCTGGGTGAATCAAAATGAGGTGATGGTCCAGTCATTACAGGCCATTCAGTAGGCCTGCTACCATTGTATTTCAATCATTTCCAATCACATTCATCAAGGAACCAATTATCATGGGAGGGGTACGTGACTCATACAGTTGCAACATGGGATGCCCAGGCAGAGGACAGAAGATGGAGGCTTGACGTATAAAATGGAAACTTGACGTGACTTTGGTTCACTTACAAACACAGGCCTAAACCACTCAATATCCGTATGAAACAATAAAAATCAGTACGAAAATGATAATAATTCAATATACAACAGTGGATATCCAAAACCAAAAACTTGCTACCAAAATAAAAATGTTTAAAGTTTATCCTACACCTTAGCTTATTTATACTAATGTATAGGGAAAAGGGAGGGAGAGAAAAAGTCAGAAATGATTGAGGAAGGGAAGGGAATACATTTTAAAATAAATTAATTAATTTAAAAAAAGAGAAACTGGGGGTTTTGCTACACAGGAAACACATTTGCAGCTAAACTGATATTCAAGAGTAATAGGCTTTCTACTGTTCATAAATATACTGTATACGTTCATTAAATTTTAGCAATGATGGAATTGCAGAATGTAATAATAAATATTCTAGGTCATTGCTGCCACGGTCACATACAGGAGATCTTATTCTGCTAAAGTAAAAAAGACTGCTGTGCCAGAAGCCATCTTGTGACACACATCACTAAACTCCAGGTGCTGTTTATACTGGCCTTCCCCAAGATGGGTAAATGTCTCTCCATAGAGGTAATCCATTAAATGCTCTATGCATAGAGTAGAAAAAGTCAGGCATAGGTTCAAGAGTCTATTTACATACAAAGAGACAGATTCTGATTTCTCTAACTGTATTGCTCAAAGCTTCCATAGAGTGAAGGATCTCTTGTCTTCCCACAGGTTAAAATAGCTGCAGATGAGGACATCTGAGACCATCAAGGGCGAAGGAGAAATGCAGCATGTAATAGACTCATAGTCTTGATCTACCCAAATCAATCTCAGACTGAAATATGGACCAAAGTGTACCGAATTTGTGTTCATCAGTTATCTGTGAGTGAGCAGTTGTTTGTCTAGGGCTACATATATCTTTACTTTCAGCCCATGACAAAACTCTTTTCTCTTGTGCACCTCATTTTCTTGGCTATGACCTTATTATATATTGATTTATTTATCTTGACTGGCTTCAATTCACAGTTTTCTTTTCCAATATAATGTTCAATTTCTAGTTTCATGCCTGGTACTGTGTGAAAAGGGGGCACTAATATACTCGTTCTTCATACTGCTTAACACGAATCTTTTAATATACATTAGTAAAGCAGAGAGAAATAGCCTTTGGCATAATGCACCAGGGGTATAATCAAAAGTCAATGGCATAAGTCAAAGTCATGTTGATTTTCAAGATTTATTTATCCTTTAAGTCTGACTTCCACATTGGATGCCAGTCTTTCATTCATTTTGCTAAATGCCATTCTGTTTGCACCCTTTAACAAACTTCGGTCTTCCATCAAAGTTAACTACTGTGCAAAACAACAAGTACTGTTGGTGACTGGAAAAATAAAAAAAATGATAAAGGGGTGAGTACAGAAGGCCCTCAGGAGGCACAGATAAGGTTGTAATGCAGTGTGGGTGGTAATGGTGATACATGTGTTTGTAGGTCATGGATTAGTAGTTCTGTTGTTAAGAGAATTAATTTAAACTGTATTTCTTTATTAAATATATCAGATACAAGATGAATAGCCACCCTATTTCCCAAAGAAATATCCTTGTCTAAATTTGAATCTTATTGAGAATGGCTTGCTAGTATGTAGCCGTTCATCACTCCTCTGACTGTAAGATAGGGCATCCAACCTTATTTTATGAATTAGCAACAGCTCCAAGAATTTTGGCAATCATAACTTGCTAAGATTCCCAAAGCTGTTGTTAATTTGAACCTTTCTTAACAGTAATATGCTAATTTAATTATTCCTCAGCAGAGTTTTTTTTCCTTTACAAAACATCAAGTTTCACCCTCACCTTAAGAATCTGGCTAATCAGTTTGCAAGTTTTCACAAAATGTTCAAAATTTTCTCATTAAACATTCTTTGTTTCCTTAGGCTACAATTTGGCAAAGCTGTTATAGAAAAAAATTATTTATTTATTAATCTGAAGTAAAATTACCAATTTGGATTTCAATGGGCACATTATTTATTTATTTATTTATTATTTTGCAAAACTGCCTTGTGCTAAACTAATGAACCTCAATAAACTACTTTACAGTGCAAATCACTGCTCATACTTTCATCTTTGAAAAATGAATAGATGTTACTTTTTTGATGTCTGCCAGGAACTGAGTGATCAGCAACCTGCAGCTGATCACTTTTAGTCCTCACCTGTCAATTATGGTAGATGCATGGCTGCAGGCCACATTTATCAATTCTTTACTTGATCCTTGAGCCACAATTTATTCTCCCCCATTTGAAAAGGTACAGCTGTCAATAATCAAATAAAATGTAATTTATGGTTTGCTGATTGCTTTAGTTGTAGTATTATAGTTCTAGTTAAGAAATTTCATTTTTAAATTCCCAGATATATTAAATTATTGGAGAATCGTCCACCCTTTCGAAAAAAATAAATTAATGGCTCTTTAGACTTTAAGAAATATTCTTTATATGTGATTTCTGTTGCAATGAATGTATTCCTATATTTGCCAGCTATATATATATGTTTTTTAATTTAAAAATGGGATTGATAATATTTGACTTGCTTCATATCTGTAGAGATTTGACAGTAGTGCTTAGAGTCTTTTATCTAGTAACTGGTAATTTGATAGTCACAGTGGTAGATTCACATAGAGAAGCAAATTTTAAGTTAATCCATTTACTTTTATCAAATAATTGATACAGATTGTTATTTATTTAATTTTAATTTTTTCCCCTAACCTGATTGCCCTTTAAGGTCATCCCTGTTCTTGGACTATATGCTTGGTCCCCAGTCAATCATGTGTTTCATTTTTTAAGTGAATGGATAGTAGACTTCATATGTTTGAGGTTGGGTATATTCCTTACATTTATCCTCCGATATTAGGGACCAAACTCATACTCCATTGAAAGTTGGTGAATTTGTTCATATGTTTTAAGGAGTTACATGGAGTAGGCCTTTTTTTTTAAAAAGAACTCCTGCGGACAATTAAAGTGTTACCAATTTCAAGGCTTAGTTTTTTCCAAATTATGCAGCTGATGCCAATGAATTTCCCACTTAATGAACAAGAACATAATAAAAGAGAGAGAGCCAAACTAGGGTTGAAGACATTTAGGAAAGGAGAAGAAAGAACTTAACTGTAACATCAAAGGAGAATTAAGATTTTTTTCTGACGGGGCTCATCAGAGGTATATTATCAAGAATTGTTGACAATTTAGCAGGTGAATTAATGTTGCCTTCAATGTTTTAAAAAGAACTGAAGAAACAGATAGCGATCATTTGATGAATATCATAGACATGGATATAGGATTAAATATTTAGAAAATTCAGAGAATTAGAATAAAAATAACTGGCTTCTAATGTCCATATTACCTGTTTTTGTGAGTTCAGTTATTTGTTCCCTCTCTCTATCTCTCACATAATTTTCTCTTTTCACTGTCACTAATGCACAGTTCATTTATGTTAATTTGTGTATCTCACTTGTTCATCATGGGAGACTGCTTCCTTATAGTCCCGTGCTGTTTTATGCAGTATTACCATGCTCTAATCTTTGAGTCTCAAGGCTACAGGAGCATTTCATGGATATATCATTGCAGATAAGAATTTAATCCATTCCTTACCTGAGTCTCAGGAAACTTGTGAGTATACAAATATCTTTTCATAGATCTTGATTGGTTTGTTTTGGAGGAAATCGGTTTGTCCTTCCTCCTTTCTGTTGTCTTGTTTTAAAGAACCAGAACTTGCTTGCTGATATAATGATTAAAGACTAGAAATGGTGAGTAAGTGGCCAAGAGACTACTGCTGCTCCGCAGCTCTTCCCCCACCTGCCCAATCCAGTTTTTAATATTCCCATGGATTCTCTGGAAGACACTAGATCCTCCCAGGGTTGCCAACCTCAATTTAATAGGCAGTGGGCTCGAACACTCTCATTGCTGCTTGTCTGTTCGTATGAGATAATGTTACTGCTTAGAATATTCATCAGGCAACCTAGCCCCAGGATTTCCTAATATAGTAGTACTTTATAATTCTGAGTGCTTAATTTTTCATCTTATTTACCATAACACCTCCTTGTCCCACTCAACCTGGCCACCCTTCAGGAATCTCTTCATGTAAAGGTGATGTCATTTGCTATCCTTTTGAGCTGTATTTCAGCAGTTCACTACCTACATGGACTGATAATACAGTAATTTAGCATATTGCAAACAGGTGCAGCACACTCCCCCACCCTCTGCTTTCTTCCGAGCTAGCACTGTTACATAATATGGAATGACAGCTGGGACAGCAGGGCTCTTCTCTTGGGGGCCACCTGTCTGCATATGCCACCTTTGCCAAGCACACTTAATTGCTGTTTTGATAAAACGAGTAATGAGGTGTTGTAATAGACAGAATTGAGATTTTGAAAACATCTCGCGAAGTCCTAATGAACACTACAGGCCAGATTCTATTCCACCCTGTTAGACAGCTAAATGGACTTGGGTGCTTAAGTGGAACTAATTCACTCTGCTCAACTCCCTGAAAATTGATAAATGAAGATGGTGGGAGCGTCTTCTAGCTCCCTACTGCTTCTACTGTGACTCAATTATAAGAGTTAGATGGTGGTGTCTTATAAAAGGAGATGCATAATACATTTTCAGGGTCTTGACCAGGGTGCAATAGAATCACACTTAAGTACCTAAGTTCACTTAGACACCTAATAGGTGGAAAAGAGCCTGGCCTCGATTCAGAATGGCTTGGCTGAAAACACAGTTTCTTGGTTTGACTGAAAGATAGTGTGGGGGAAAATGTGTGTTTGGGTGAAATGATCAGGACAATATGGTATGATGGTTAGTCATAAAATGCAGTACGTTTCAAAATGGGGAGGAAGTTCTGGAACCTTCGGCATGTGTAGCTTGGCTTTATTTAACTGCAATTATTCAATATATGGAAGAGGGAGCAGAAAGCATGTAACTACAATTAAAATTAAATTAACACATTATAGGACAAGGAGTTACAAAGGCCAATGAGGACAGAGAAGTAGTACAAAGAGACCCAGTGTTTAGAAACCTGGCCAGGAAAATAAAAAGAAACACAAATTTGTAAGGGAGGATCAAGGTAATAGATTTGGGGAAAATGGAGTGTATGCAGATGGCAGGGAGAGATTCCTGGAAAGAAATAATTTCAGGAGAGGCAGATGGTGTGAGTATTAGACAGCAAATCAGGCATGTGTGTGTAACATAAGGTCAGTGCAATTTGGGGCAACATATGCATAGATACTGCCTGATAGAGTGGGCATTTTATAGTTAGTCCTCTCTCTTGATTTGGTGAAACTGTTCCTACTGATACTGCTCACATAATATTGCATTCAGTTTTGGGTGCCCTGTTATCAGACAAATATTAGCATTCAGAGGACTTTTAAAATGATCTGTAGCTAGGCTGATTAGAAGTAGGTAAGTTTTGGGATGCAAACATTTTTATGGTGATATAAATGTGAGTAAATAGACAGTGCTGCCCTTTGCACCACATATCCGCTCTCAGCCACTGATCATTGGGAACAGGTCTGGCTGATCAGGGAAAGTGGCGTTTTCCCCCACTCCTCTGAAACTGCCTCGAGAGATCACAGCACCCCTTGTCCAACACCATCAAGAGGGGAGCGGGACAAGGGGCGACCTGCACTTCATCCAGTGAAGTGGATCAGCTCTGCTGCAGCTTGTCAGAGCTGACCCATTTTATTCGGTGATGTCCATTTCTACCCTTTTGTTCCCTACTCCCCCAAGATAAAAAACTGAAAGGATCAAACCATATCGTTCAAAGTACCTTCAACTGTTGTTCCTGAAAGTATGCACAGCAACTACTTTTAATCATAGAGACACTTTGTAAAATATTATAATTGGGTATACAATAACAAGGAAGAGATGGGAGACTGCTTTGAGATAATTTCTAATGTTGTTAGAATATTTGTTTTCTGTGGGCTGGCGCTTAGTCTAACTTTGATCAATACTTGGAATAAGGAAGTCCCCTAACATGGAATCAAATCCAATAGGTTAACCCCAGCTGCAGATGAAAAGGAATCCTGCAGAGCTTTTCAATCTAGGCTGAACACACAATGTCTCATTTTATGGGTGCTCTATGCTATACCGATCGGTCCTTCAGTTTACTTAGTGGATAGGAGGGAGAGAGAAATATTCTGATAAACATGCATGTTAGACTGTGTGGTTCCCTTCACTCTACAGGTCCTAGCCAGGAGTTCAGAGAGATCTTAGTCTGATGACTGGAATATCAGATGCATACCATGAAAGAGAATAATAGTGAGAATTACAGAGAAATACATAGATACGATTTTTTGTATGGTAAAAATGCAGGGAATTAGAATGAAATCAGCTTAATGGTGTTTAATGAAATGAATAAAGGGAAAATGTAATCAAAGCATCTGAGAAACTTTCTGAATGTAAAATCTTTTAATTAGCACAACACTCTTTTTAGAAAGTGGTAGGGTCTCATAATAAAGGGCATTTTAAACCTAGTTAGAAGCAAATAAGAGAAAAGTACTGTAGAGAACAATGTTTTAGTCACAGAAGGAGCAGATTGGACTATTTAATAGTTATTTTCCCCTGATAACTTCACTGCTGATATGAGTTTAGTGACTCTTGCACAGTGATTGCACCAAATGAATGTTTAATTTATTGAATAATTATGCCAAACTGTCTTGCACCTGCATGCAATTCTCAAGGTGGTGGAAATGGATCATTCTTTCATCTCCCTTTGAAGAGCATCTCTTTTTGCAATTCCTCTTTTCATCCTATTCCTTCCCTCCCATTGGTGTACATGGCTATAGTTTACTGTACAAATACTTGTCTTGTACAGCATGAACACATTTGCTGTTTACTAAACAATTATATGAATATCTGAGTGATGGCATTGTGGTGTTAAATCAGTGTCACAGGTGGATCAGCACTACAAAAAGAATGTTGTGTATATGTATTATTATCTCAACTTAGCTAATTTCATAGTGAATTAACACACACTTCAAACACACCTTTTTATGACCTTAAATATTTTAAAAAAATCTATACTTTCTCATGGCACTTTTAATTTTTCCTATTTCTTGTCATAGCAATAATGCATGAGCTTGGTCACCTCGGTCTGGAACAGACGCTGCATAAACTGGTTTGACTCAAATAAGTTAAGTCTGATACTACCTTCAACCAGGTTTGTCAGACCAGTTTCAGACATTTTCGAATTGGTTTATGTGCTCTGCACATCTATTCTGTTACAGATTTAAACCAGTTTCTGATCACTTAAACTGATTTATATTTAATGTTTGTTCCTAGCCATGTCCCTGTGCCAAACATAAGACCAAATACATTTTGTATCAGGACAGAATCACCCCTTTATGTTGGGATCAGTTTTATTGTAAAAAATAGAAGCATAAAATAAAGCCTTTGCCTATATTTATTCACCATGCTAGACTTCTCTGAGGGCCCTGACTTAAGATTTGTATGTCATAAATTAAGGCTGTCCAACTTCTGAGCTGCAAGGGGCCACATGCTACACAGATTCCTCTCCCTCTCATCCTTCTGTGTTGCTGCAACTTTGCCATCCTGTAGACACTTCAGCTGCTACCTGCCTGTGCCTGTAAGTCAATGGCAGATTTAATTTGTAGGATAAATAATGTGTTTAATTTAAATTCAAACAGGTGGGCATACCAATGTGAAATGGTTCTTGTACAGGACACAAAGCAATCCCAGGCAATGGATAAATGGAGCATCTGCTATATAGTGCTTCATACTTATCTTGAATTTATGAGCAACTGGCAGAACAAAGATCACATTGCCTATTTGTACTGGAAGTGAACCCTTTTTGTCCATCAGCACAAGGCTACATAAGCTACTGTCTGGTTACAAGTTCATGCAATGTTTTTTTCCCCCTGTAGCTAATATATGGACAGTGTACTAATCTTTCATTTTGACTAGATACACTTCATGAATCTGCAATATTTCTTAGCAGCAATGGCTTCTACTACACAGAAAAATAAGTATATTTCCTATTTATATTGAATGAAAATAAGAGTGGTTTCTGTTATTTTCTTTGTAGACTACTCTGTATTTATTTATTTATGTATAATAATAATAATAATGGCTTCCTTAGAACAGTAAAGCAACCAGTCCATAGGTGGAAAGTGTGTATTGCTTTTGTTTCTTCTGTGTTATAGTTTATTGTTTAATTAAAGCACTGATAGCCTTGTAAGATATTGTATAAAATTCTACCTATAACCTATGCCAGCACACTAGGCTGGGTGATGTGCCAGATTTTGGATCCTCCAGGGTACCAGTAGCCCTGGGAACATCCTCAGGCAGATATGCTGACTGAGTGTCCCATGGAGAGGTATGTCCCTCACCCTCAGTGCCCAGGAATTTACTCTGAATCCAGTGAACACATTGATTTCTTTATTATGTACAGCTATATATACAGAAAAGAAATGATTAAGCAAAAGAAGAAAAATATAATAATAATAATAATAAAACTAACAATTTGAATAAAATTTACAACTGCAACATTAGGTGAATAATCCCAACAGCTAGGGTGGTCTTACTTGTGTCAAACACCTTCAGTGATTACCTTCATCTGGTTATAACCCTTTAAAGTATTTTCCCATCTGGTCAAAATCCACTCCCCATACAAGAAGTGGCAACACAACCTTAATTATGATCTGTCACTAGATGGCAGAGGCTCTTGTTGCTCTGGGGTCACTGAACTCCCTTGGTCCCTCCAGTCAAGGGGCCCTTGACTGGATAGGCCCTCTTTTGTTCTTTCTGAAATGCACCTTCTGCAAACACAGTGGGATTAGTTGTCCCCTACTGCTTTGCTGACCAACTGGTTCCCCACATCTCCTGGGCACTTGTCTCCCTGGTTGCACAGCTCCACACCCAGTGGGGAATCAGCTCCTCATGGGGCAACACAGGCTGTTTCCCACCTTGGTGTCTGCTCCTTGAACAAGTTTCAGCTCCCTTTTCCCTGGTGGGGGGCTGCATCTCTGCCCCTTCTCTCCAGGTTGGAGTCAGATCCTCCTCTTCTCTTTTCCCTCTTCTCTCTCTGCCTTTTCATGGTGCACTGTCAGCTAATCAGAGTCCTCGATTTGCAGGGGGGCTCTGGTCTCAGTTTAAACAGTCCTATAAAAAGTTTCCATAGTGCACAGCATACTTTCCTGCCTGGAAAAGCCACTGTACCCTCTGCAAGGTTCTTGCTACCCTTGCTGCAAGGTTCTAAAGCGCAGTGCACCCACTCAGCTTGCAGCCGTTACGTACCTATAGCATTATTCTACTTTGTTCACATGTATTTGCACATACGAGTGATGCTCTGCATGATATTTTTAAGAAGAAAAAGAAGGTAAAATTTTATCTGTTGCAATAAAGTGATGTATTGCACAGAGACTCTAGTCAATCTAAAATTGATTTTCTGATTCCGTCTTGACCTGTATTTCTAAATTATTCTAAAGAAGTACAATGTTTGCTTTGTAGAAAACATTAGAGAGATTCCTGTTTTGAAAATAACAAGGCTGCTGAAAAATGAGTCTGCCTTTGAATAGTTTGCTAGAGTGAAAGGAATACTGGTAGGTCTACTACTTTCTGTGTGATTCTCAAACTGCTGCCACGAGACGAGCCCTGCTCAATTGCCCCTGCTCCTCAAGTGCACCACTTTCTAACAAATGTCAAGTATGTTGGTCTTGTTTTCTGGCAGCAGTCCGGGATCACTGAAGAAACTAAAAGCATATCCACTTCTGTTTTTCTAGCACTGTCAGAAACAGATCAGTAGCTAATGGCAGGTATTATATCCCTGGTCATAGATGGGAAACTAAGTTTTATGACTGTTACGTTTTACCATTACAATCTTAGGGCTATTCTGACTTCCTTATTACTATTTCATTTGAACAGATTACACATTTTGTATGTATAATGACTGCCATTAAAGGTCCTTGAATGTTGACATTCAGGATGATACAGGACCAAGCAGGTAAAGCTAAAGTAGTCAATCTCTCCTTTAAGAGACTTAGTCAGGCAAAATAACTAAAAGGAACATAAAGGGACAAATGGAGACAATAGTAAAGTGACTGAATACTTCCACAAAAGTCACAACGCCTCTAGCAGTATTGAAAAAATGTTAAGCTTACTGCAGTGGGGACAGAATAGGACAAGGGGAAGCTGGGCATACAGCAGCTTGGCTGGGAGTTTGGTTGAAGCCAGAGGGCTTAGGTCCTTTTGTCTGAGTTGCACTGGTTTGGGTAGGACTATGAGGAGGGGCTTTTCAGATCCCATTAGTGCCCTAGGGGCATGTGATTACTTTGAGGCCTGCTAGGCACAGAGTCAAGGCATAGCTAGAGCCCAGGAGTGGCAGGGAAAGGGGGCTGTAGGACCTGGAGTCCAGATAAGTCAGAGCTTGGGGCTGTGGCCCAGAAGCCAGGTCTAGAACAAAACAAAGGAATGAAGACCTGAAATGGCCTAGTGACCTCATTTCACTTAACATTCAGTTTTTCAGGAACTAATTTTAGCGCACTAAGTGGGGGTTGCCTGTAATTCTTATTTTACACTGCTCAGGAGGTACAAAGGGGCTAAAAGTGGTGTAAAATAATGCCAGCAGTGAATCTTTCCCAGCGTGGAACTTTCTGCTAGATATGGGTCTTGCAGCACTCATATCCATTTTCCCAAAGTAGGGAGTAAAGAAGCAACAGTTAAGCACCCTCTACAAATGATGACATTTATGCTTCTAAATGAATGCCTCTGAATTACATTTGGGTGTAAGACTACTCTCTAAAATCAGGATGCTTAAGATTTAGTGCTCTGAAGCAGGAAGACATCTTAATTCCTAGATTTCCAGTGAAGCTGGCTCATTCTGTGCCTTATCCTCTCCTTGCTCATATGGGAAATATAATTTCATGAATTTCTGTGGACACAGAGACTGTTCTTTGTTGAAATATGCTCCACTTATATGAAAAATGCATTAAAGAAGCAAAGTTTTTATCTCATTCATAATTGGACAAAATTTGTTTTAATGGGTTTTGGCTTGGTCCCTTTATGTTCATAAATAAGAGATGCCCACATTGCTAACTAATGGCAGGGTCACTCTTTTTTGGCTCTAAGAAAATGTGGAAGCCGAATGGTTTTAACGTTAGAATTCTAGAGGAAATTTTTTATTTTGTTGTATATTTTTCATTCCTTATAAAATTCCATGCATTTCTGTAAAAATGATATATACGAAAAGCAGATAGAGAAAAATAGTCAAAAAATAGCTGAAAATTATATTTGATCTATTGTAATTAGTATAATGTATATTTTCTGCTGGGAAATTGCATGATTAATTAATGGCATATTGAATTTAAAATCTATTAGGTGATAGTTAGTCAATTCCATGACACTTCAGCTTGTTTAATTAATTTTTAACAGATATAACTTCAGACAATCATGTAAAATTTTCTGAAGCGGATAGGATGGTTGGTAACCTATTTAATTACATGAACAGCTCGAAGGATTCAAAATGAATAAAGTTTTATTACAAACCACCGTCATGGAAACAAACCTGGTACATCGATTATGCAGTCTTTTTTTTTTCTGTTATATAGTTGGCTGGAATTAAATGAAATTCTAAAAGGCAGTTGTGTTTAGTGTAGTAGAACAAGAATTGGGCACAGCTGTTTTGTCCTATCTTAATAACTGATTCTTAAACCTTGCAAAAAATTATTTAACATTTAATTATTTGTAAAATAAGGTACCAAATTCAATACGTTATGTTCCAACTCAAAGAATCCCAGAGCACTGCAACCGTATTCAGAAGTCTCCTTCTCTCCTGCAAAGCTAAATATTTAATATCTGTTCAGGCAAGGTTCTTTGAGTAGATGTGATATCTTTTATTAGACCAACTGAGTAGTTGGAAAAATGTTCTTAGCAAGCTTTTGGGTGAAAAACTATGCAATAGTTCATGTCAGAGCTTCCTTTTGAATTTGTGTTTTGGATTAGACTCATAGCAAAATAAGTGACCAAAACCAGTAACTGCAGGGGTGATTTATATATGCAGAAGGTAGTTGCTCTAGATAGATTTTGTCCAGGATACTGGTGCTAATAAACTTTCTCTTATGAAATTTGCCATGGGTTCTGTGATTTGTCCAAAAGATTACTCTAACGATAACAAGTTCCTTTGTACCATGCTTGAGTAGTGGATGAACTAAAAGAAGAAAGTATACTAAACCACCACCATTTTCTGTATTTCCTTCAGGTTTCATGTAAAATGATCGTCTAATAGAAGACCATCCTGCCTCAGTATTAGTTTATGAGGTGTTGTAAGTTCACAAGACAAAGATTTATTGATGCAGACTGAAATTGATGGAATATTTGTCTTGGATTATTAAGATGACAGTTTCATTCCATAGTGGGTGAAATTCAGAAGATGGAAAGTGCTGTAAAATTTAAAAAGTTATTTAGCACAATCTTCAAAAGAATAGTCTAAAATGTAAAGCTTAAATTTCTGTAGTAGCTCCTTCACCTTCAGTCTTAACCCCAGGAATGAATTTGATCCATAATTGTGCTAGAAAATCCAACCTTTTTGCATACTTTTAATCCTTACCAAATGGAAAGTTTTTACAGCAAAGAGGATGGATGGAAGTGAGTAGAAATAGATAGCTTGGATGAAGTTAAAAAATAATTTAAGATAGCAATAAGGGCTAATAATGGATAAAATGAGACTGAGAAGAAAAGACCTGAAAGGCTTAGATGAAAATAGGGAAAGATATTAGATGCAAGTGCATTTGTCACCTTATTTTCCATGATGTAGTTGATGTAATGAAGAAGGTGTCTGAAAGCTGAGAGGAGGAGGAGTGCAGTTCATATATCAAAGACAAAGCTGAATATGTGTACTGGATGAAATGGATGCATCATCTAATTCCCTCAGGTGCATCCAGAAAGAACAACTCAGTGTCACAAAACAAGAGAGAGTTTGACCTTAGCATGGTTTAAGTGTATCATTTGAGATAATATCAATGTCAGACATACAATTTTACATGGTTGGTCTGTCTTCATCACTGGAAAAATCTGTTTTCTATCCTCTTTTCTTGCATTTTTTCCTGAGAAAATTACAAGCTTACTTGTTATGTTGTGGAACTTCATGTTTCAGTGCTGAATTTTATTTTGACAAGTTGAGCACCATTGTGTTTAAATATGAACACTCTTCTAATGATGTATGTGGAGCCTGGCTTAAAGTTTTGTATTTACATAAGGAAGGGACTTTTTGGTTAGCCACTGATACATTTAATAGCACTGAATTTTATTTATCCCTAGTATAATTCCATTGTGGAAACTGTTGCACCAAGGACATGTTGGTCCATGCTGGTCACGCCTTTAGCGTGAAAATTAATAAAAAAAAGGGAATGGTGAGAGGGAAAAGATATTTTTGGAGCTTTTCTGTATTAGGGTGAAAAGGTATTATTCATGGACTTGATTAATACATCTGGTATATGGAACCCCTTTTGAAGTACTGTATTAACTTTAGTAGACTCTACCACATAAGTAAGATGTGGTTACAAGAATGTCATTTCCCAATCATGTTTTCTGAATAGGGAGCACTATGATACTATCAAAACCACTGTTAACCAATGCCAAAGTCTGTCTGTATTGCAATATTTGATTTTAGATGTAAGAGCTCAAGCCTTTCTTTGGATTTGTGTTAAAGGCACCCTTTATGCCCCTCTGAACTCAAGATATGGAGACAGATATCAAAGCTAGCAAAACTGATCTTAAGGATGAGATATAGTTTTCTGGAACAAGTGGTAGATCAAGTGTAAGTGCAGATATGGCTTGCATTCTCCTGGAGGTCTTGAAGTGAGCTTTCTGAATTTTGAGGGCATGTTTTTGATTGCAGACAATTGTATGGTACATGTGTGCAAGCAAGGAAGGGTGTTGGCTGGGTCATTGTGACAGACCTTTCTGGATTAGGTTTTAATCATTTGCTCATTCTTCCGTCTCTTGGATATTCCTACTACTTGTTGCAGCGTATCATACTGCCAGAGGTATAGCACCTGGAGGCAGCACTCGCTGCTGTGTTCCTGACAGTGGCAGTGCAGTCAGCTACAGCTGCCACTCCTAAAAGTTGGTGTTTGGGGAATTCTGCCCTAATTGCCTGCCCTTCTACCCCAGTCATGCTACTGCATACTGTATTGTCTTAATATTGTGTCTTGTGGCTTCTGCTGGTTACCAGCAGAGGTGAGAAGGAATGCATTCCTACAGCTCCTGTACTGGAGCTACAGTTCCTACAGTTCCTTGACTTCTTTCCCCACCCCTGCTATCTCCTATGTGCCTTTGAAGCATTGGATATTGCCCTAACTAGAGAGTGGCTGGGATGCACTGGCTGGTGAGTCTTGTTTATATGCTTAGGATTAAACAGATCACGGGATTTGGAGTCTAGAAGGAATTTTCCTTCAGGTCAGTTTAGCAAGGGCCTTTAATGTTTTGTTTGGTTTGGTTTGGTTTAGCTAACTCTCTTTGCACATCCTGTGATTATTTGGGTGTATTTTATCTCATCAGTGGGGGCACCCTTATTTCCTCTGTCTTCTTGTGTCATATTATAGTTTCTTTTTCTTTTTTCGTACTAATTCTAAATACTAATTCTTTTACTTTTTTCGTAACTAATGCTAAATTTGGGATATGCTACATTGCTGTAACAGGGAAGAAGGGCAGAGTAGATGTTCTAGTGGATGTGTATGGACAAATGTTTATTATGTAGCTGTCTGATTGCAGAAGATTGAACTCCTGTGTTTACCTGAATACAAAGTGACCCTGAATTTCTGATGACCCTACAGTAATTAGATTTTAGAGACAGAAAAATGATAAATTAATGACAATTTCCCATGTATGGAATCTAATTTTTGATGGATCATCTTAAATACTGCTCCCTCCTTCCGCCCCACAACTGCAGACTGTGGGGGGGGAAGTAATAGGGCAGACAGTGGGGAGTGGCTGTAGATGAGCAGTAGAAAGGTAGGTAAGGCAGTAGGGGTGGCATTAATGGGAAAGGAAGGGGGCAGACAGTGGAGGGAGCAGTAGGGGGTAGGGGGCAGGCAGCTTGCCCCTGCTTCCTGTCTCCTCCCACAACCCCCTTATTATACTGGCACTCCACAGCCTCAGCCCCCCATCCTCCTTTCTCTGTTTTCCTTTCTACCTACTCCATGCTGCTTTTGCTCTGCCTGCAGCCTTGGGTCCCTGCCCCCACTTCCTTTCCATCTCCCCCTCAAAGTCTCTACTCCCTGCCTGCCCTTCCAGCCTCACTTTATCTTTGCTCTACACCAGCAGCCTTTGTCCTTCCTGCAGCCTGGGGCACTGAGCGGCTCTGCCCTGACCCATAGAGAGGCATGGAGCTGGCACTGCTGCTACAGGGCTGGACCAGAGCATGTGCTCCATTTTCCATGCTCCAAGCGGAAGTGAGGACGGAGCCTGCCAGTGAGGAGTAAAGGTAAGGAGTGCAGCAGAGGGGGAGAAGTGGTGCAAGGGGCAGACTGGGGGCAGCAGAGGCTGTGGGAATGAAGTGGTGGGCACGCAGAGGCATTCAGGGCCAGAGCCACAGCAACTGTCTTCTTCCTGCTGCCTCGTACTCAATTGTAAAGCAAGGGGTTTCAAATCAAGTACGGTATTCATCACTTTTTTTGGAATAGGATTCTTTCTCCCAATTTGTTTATTTCCTTAAAGTTTTCCATAATTTTTTCCATAAAGGGCATAGAAGTTTTAAATCCAGTTCTTATAGTAAAGTTGGGGTTTACAGTCTGTAAAGAATATAATGCCAAGTCTAATGATATTTGTAAAATAGTTCATTCCTCTAAATACTACATAATTTTGATTACCCAGCCTAAGAAACAAGCTAGGGAAATAAACCTTCTAACCAGCTGGGATCTCTTGCATTAATGCAAGACTGTTTGAAAAAAATGAAAAAGTAATCACTTTCAAATTGTTCAGCAATTCAAAATACTGAAAGAGAAATATACTTAAGGATTAAGGGAATTTGGTTTTGTCTTTCTATGATGAGGAAGCGAGACTGCCTAAATCAGTTAAGTTAGTATGCTTAAGTTCCTCCTGGTGGATCAGATGACTGATCTATAAGGTTCCTTCCAGCCCTTAACATCCTAAAATACCATGAAGGTGTAAAGATTGTAGAAACATAGTGCAATCACTAAGATAATGCATAAAATCTAGAGGATATACACCTTAAGGGAAATGAAGATGGAAATGAGAAGAATGTCAGTTAAGCATATTAATTGACAATGTTATTTTTTAGATTCCTGAAATCAGAAAACAGCACCTATTTACACATGAGGTAGTTTAAAATCAGTTCTATGTAACACAGAAGCCTCCTATTTTAACTGAAGAAAGACTCACAGGATTATAAAAATAATATCTTTTAAACAAATTTGAGTGCTCCAACAACATGGAGGATTGGGGATTGCAGTCCAACGATTACTGGCCAAGCTAAAGAGTAACTTGTATCATGTAGGTGATTCTGGCAGTAAATGAAAATGCAGTTTTACGCAGCGCAATATCACCATAAGAAATATAAGTGATGAACCACACTGATAGATATTGCTTTATGCTGTGTACTGACAAGAAAAGAAATGCAAGAGGTGATTGTGTAAACATTCTTGAAAGAATTAGCACAGTGTAGCGCTAACATAAAAAACCCCAGCAAACAAAAGAGAAAGCCAGTAACAACAAAAACCCTACCTTGAGATGCATCAAAACAGAATAGAACTAAAAATCAACATAAGTGGTACTTTTTATTGTGCAAGGAGCATTTGATAATAATGTATTAGGTCTTGTTAAATTTCTTGTTTTAGGAATACTATTACTGAACTATATAGAAAGTCTAAAGCAGTAGCATCAGAATCACAGGAACCTTTAAGAATATTTGCAATGATGAAAACCAGAAGTAGAACCACATTCTGGGAAGAACTTGGCTCCACTGGGTAATGAAGTTTTATGTGCTAAGCACCTCTTTGCATTTGGCTGATGCTCTTTGTATTTGGCCAAATACAAAGCTGGTGTAAGCCATCATAGCTAGACTTCTATGTCTGTGGACTCCTGCCATTAAATATTGTTGTTTCTAATCAGCATAAACATGCTGCTGCTCACTTCCATTCTTCTTTTGCTTTGAGAGAAAGGAAGCTTATTGAATTTTGCAGTGTGTGAGAGTCCTAAAAAGATTGTTTAATTGGTATTGAATGGTTTGAGTACAAGGCCTGCAAATGATACTTCATGGAAACACACGTGCAACTGTTTCCCCTTTCCTCACACTTAATATTTTTTATAAAGCATGGTTGTAACTGCAAGATATGAAAGTTCCCTTTAGTGCCCATTGAATCATATCATTTGGCTCTTTTTTGTATCGAACTTTTATGCTACAAGTAGCCTTCCACAGCAGAAACTTGTTTTGCCTTGAGACTTTATAAATAGAATGAAATGAAGGCGAAAGGCTTTAGATTCTTGAGTCCTTAAACAACCACATTTGCCTATGGTCTAGATTTATACAGTCCTTTCATCAATGGAAATGTTGAAAGAAAATTGACTCTTAATTCCCCTTCCTTAAGGAGACCTGGAAGAAGAGTAACTGCCTTGTGCTTGCAGTAATATTCTGCTAAGGACTGAGAGAATTGACATCAAAAGCACATGGTGGTGGTGTTAGCTGCTGTTTTTTCTTTAAGAAAAACACTGTTTGGTGTTAATTCATGTTTGTTTTCTTCTGGCAGCTATTTTTCACATTTAAAATAATTATTTTTTCACTGCTTCTGCCCTATTGCCAGTGTGAGTTACTGAAAGTCATCCTAGCAATAATGTGATAATTACTCGTTCTACTACAGTATCTTAATTAGATATGAGCTAAAGTGTTTTTGAAGATAATTAGGATTCAACCAATTAGGCTCATTGCATGTTCATGAATACAGGTGCATGCTTATTTTTCTCAGATAAATCCAGAATGAATTCTATAATTTAGCAGCAGTTCCAGGAACATGCAGAAGAGCATGAGCCTGAGTCAGTTAAGCAGAACCTTCGGCTGACAGCAGTGAAGGGATTTCACCTTTCCCTCCCAGTTACAAAGTCCTTTTTAGTTTCCCTTATTAAAGGTGTAAGAAAGACAGCAGCTTATTGATATCCACAACCCTAAGTAACCCCACTGCCTGAAATCTGCAAAAATGGAAGTGCTAGGCTGTGAATTGGGATATGGGTAAATTTCTTTTCTTTTTCTGTTTTCTTAGTAGAGCTTTAGCTATGGGGAAAA
>JAGPOW010002742.1:3752622-3771568 GCA_030014935.1 Caiman crocodilus | reverse complement strand
AAAATTGTTCTTATTCCTCCCCTATCATCTCATCTTTGTAATAAGATTAAAGCATAACCACAAGTAACTTCCAAATATATCCAGCTTGGTTAAAAGTAATGTTGTAAGTGGTTTTAAAATGACTTGTTGGATAGCCATGCCACACTTTCCTTCATTTTAAAGTCAGGCTGTTAGTTCCTCTGTGTGGAAGATCTAAATTAGATTGGTTTTCTGTCCATTACTATTCAAAGCTGTTAATGCATATGTGCTGGAGATGGGCATGAGTTTCCGTTAAGTAGTCTTTAGATTCTTTTTCAAGAAACCATCTCTTGACATTGATCTAGTTTTACGATAGTATTCCCTTCTTTGAGAGAGGTTCTTGGGAAAGTGAGTCTGTGACAACTGGGATTTTGTTAGCTCTTATTTCCCTAATCTTTTTATGTTGTATTTCTAGCATAGAAGAAAACAGGGAGATTGCACTGCTGGTAGATAATGCATGACTCTTGGTCATTTTAGTGTTGGACAAAGATTGACTGTCTGTACTAGTTTATTAGGATTTGTTGGCAAACTTTTTGATGTCTGTGGCAGTGAAGCCTTGTTTTGCAAGTCTAGATAGAATTGCTCCTGGGAAATTTAATTCAATCCATATTGGCTATATGTAAATCCAACATGAGAACTCCAGCAGAGTTTTATAGTGGTTTATTCTGTTTCTTTCTTCTACTTAGTATGCAGTGAAACTAATATGAAATCTTTTTGGCTATAAGGTTATCAATATGTGTATGACATAGAATGAGGGTGACTTTATTTTAGTAGATCCAAATAATATAGTGCCTTGGAGATAGGATCGTGAATGGGTTTCACAGAAGTTGCATAAAGCTCAATTTAAAAATGAAAACAAGCAAATTTGAAATTGAACATATTCTAGATCAGTTGATGCTGGAAAAATTAATGATTTTTTTTCTTTTATTTTCTGAACGTGGGTACATTTATCAGTTCCATTATAAATCTATAACTATCAATAAATTACATATCCCATCATACTTGTCCAGTAGTACATTACAGAATAATTTACAGCCTGGTTAAGAAATCCCTCAAGAGCATAAGACCATGGTTTTGCATCCACAATTAAGTGTTGAAAAAAAATACTGTACAGTAATGTGTGAGGTGTAAAGTCTTTTCATTAGTACATCTGGGGTAACTCATTTTTGCAAAAACTCATGACATCAATTTGTATTTCATAAAGACAAACAACTTTCAGTTAATGTACTGCTCGATATAAGCCACTTTTATATATCATATCTGCATGAACAAAACCAAGATACAACTGTAATTAGGCTCTATTAAAATAAGAGTTAATCTTCTGCTTTTTCTTGTTGCTGGGAAGAATTTACTGTGATTGTTGTAAAGTTTATTATATTAACTTTTATTTAATACAGTAGTTACTCATAACCATCTAGTTAAGCATACAGAATTAAGTGCCTAATGAATAAATTGTTTACAAAACAGGGACACTAATACTTTAGAAAAATATTAGATACATTAATACTTGCAGTTTCATTACTAGAGCTGAGTGAATAATTTGCAAAGAACAATGTAGCTGACAAATTTAGCAATCTTTCTGTTCACAATTTAAGTAGGTGGCAAATAATTTAAAGAAAATTGAGAAAATGGCAACTATTCAACACATTTCTGAATTTTCTTCAAATTTATTTGTCATTAACAGTATTCAGCACAGTTTTGATGTGAGCCCTATGAGATGGCTGTCATTGGGTATTCTTCTTCTTCTCTGAAATGTCTGTTTTAGCCCAGCTATTGTTTGTGTATCCTGGCTGGAGGTGTACACAAGGACTTTTAACTCAAATACATACACAGAAGAATGTAAACCTCTTTTCCTGAAGGTTGAACATGTCAATGTTAGATTTACTATCTGAGCATTTTTGGGAGTACAGTTGATTACTCAGATGCATATGGAAATTTTGTGTAAACGTGAGAAATTCATTAAAAAATTCTAACAAATAATCTCAAAATGATTTGAGATGACTTGGTAATTCTCAAGTCAAGTCATTCCTGAGGCTGCCGTGACCACTGGGGCACTTTAGATGCTGTAACAACCCTCCTCCACTTAGCCCTGTGTTTGGGTGAAATCATTGTAAATCTGGGCCTTGACCAATCTGGTATGAGGTTAGTTGAGTTGCTTTGCATCATTAATGATTCTCTGGACAAAATAACCTGCTGGTGCCTATATCCTCTCCAGGTATAGATGGCTGTTGGCTCGCAGAGAGATCATCCTCCCTTTGACTGGTCTTGTTTTTAGTCTTGCTGGGTATCCATGCATCCTCCTCATCCAGCCCAGCCCAGGTGGGTCTAGTTTAGTCGCTGACAACCTGACCATGAAACAGGCTGTACTGGTTTACATGGTACTAGGTTACATAATTACAATGTTAGCTAGCTAAGCCTGTGGCTGGGAGGTGGGGTGCAGGAAGGGGAAGGAGAGAGAGACAAGAGGATAGATACAAACAAACCCATGCAATACGTCCACAATGGTGGAGGGGGTGAGATGAACGAGGAAGTCACTCAGTCCATGAAGTCATGAGGAATCCTATTGTGGGGGTCCTTGCCAGGTGTAGTATCGTAGGCCATAGTTGAGAATAGCTCTCCAAGTCCATGAGGTGCAGAGGGGAGTTCAGGCCCTCTGGGCCAGGTCTGGTGGTCGTTGGTGTGGTGGTGTCAGTCAACATCAAGGTTAGCAGGATTTCTCAGAGTTTAGGGATTATTTTGGGGGCAATATTTTGCTATCTTTAACATCAGTGACAATATCCTGTAACTGTAGTGTCCATATGGACACTATTGAAGAGTATAGCGTACTCAATATAAGCATTTGAGTCTACTCAGGCATAATTATAATATGGGTGTTGGGGGGAGAGGGGGAGACACCAGGTAAATATTAGAATATGCAGAACATAGTGGATTTCCTAACATTTTCAGATGTATACATTCTTGAGACATTAGATATGTGCCACAGGTGACCTCATAAATAAAGAAAAAAAGTTGTCACGTTCCCTTAACAAGGCCAAATGCAAAGCCTCACACTTGGGATGGAATAACTGCAGGCACAAAAACAATCTTGGCAATGAATGGTTAAACTGCAGTACTGCAGAGAAGAGCCTGGAGGTTACAGTGCACCGTAAGCCAAATATGAGCCAACAGTGTGCTCTTGTTTCAAAAAAAGCCAATAGCATACTGCATTATAGTAGGAGAAGGATCACATTCAAATCAGGGGAAGTGATTCTTTCACTCTGTTTAGCACTGGTGAGGCCTAACTTGGAGTACTATGTCCAGTCCCGGTCCCCACACTTGAAGAAGGATTTGCACAATTAGGAAAGGATCCCTGGCAGAGCCACAAAAATGATCGGGGCCTGGAGGGTGAGACTTGGAGGAAAGGCTGAATAACTATGGTTTAGTTTGGAGGAGAGACAAGGGGATTTGAGAACTGTCTTCAAATACCTAAAGGATGATTATGGACGATGCACTTATCTCTGAAGCTGTAGGGGACGGGACTAAGAGCAATGCTCTCAAGCTACAGCATGGAAATTTAGGTTGGAAACTAGGAGGAATGATGGGCACCTGTACAAATCATAGACTTCTGCTCTGATGTGTGCTAATTAGCATGCTCAAATGAGCTTTAGTTAAAACAACGCCATGGCCATTTTGAAACTCAGGGTGCTGAATTAGATGTGATGCTGTGGGCACTTTAATGAGAGTGGCTCTCAGAGCTGCTCTCATTAAAGTGCCATCCCTTCACCCCGGAGCACGTATATAGATGCCCTTTATGACTATGAGGGAAGTCAAGTATTGGAACAGGCTACCTAGAGTAGTTGTGGAATCTCCATCCTTGGAAGCTTTCAAGAGCAGGCTGGACAGACACTTGCCTGAGATGGTTGTCAGGGATGACCTTGCCTTGAGCCGGGGGCTGGACTTGATCTCATGAGATCCCTTGTAGCACTGCTTTCCTATGATTCTGTATGGGAAGACATAGTAATAACTACTGTGTGCTGTGCTAGTCCTTAGCTGTGATTAGCGCTATTCACTTACTGGAAATTAATGATTTCTGCTCTGCGCAGACCTTTGAACGTTGGTCAGTATTGGGGCAGGGAGAGGGAGAGGGCTTTTATATATAAGGCAAAAACAAACAAATCAGTTTCCATGGTTCGTTTTCACTCCCATTGATTAGACTGTATTTTTCTAACTTTTAAGGAAGACTCATAATCACACGGTTCTGTTTGCTGGGATGAATGTTTGTTGTAGATTCTTGCTCTTATTACAGGCACTTATAGAAGAATGGCATTTTTCAAAGGAAATTTGACAAAAATTGGGATGAATCATAGCAAGTTTCGGAGTTGAAGGTGCTTGTTACCTCAGAGTAGGTGCTCAGCACCTTGAGTTATTGGACTGTAAACCTGACGCATCTCTTCAGGAATCCTTTGCAGAGCATGTGAAGAAAGGTGATTTCAGTAACTGCACACTTTGTTTCTTGACAATATTAGGAGTTGTAAGCAATATTTAAATAAACTGTAGCATTTAAAGAAAAGTCAGACTTCAGTAGAATTATAAATCTGCTGTTCAGGTTGGTAACCATAAGGAAAGTACCCTGTTGTGCATGTGGCACTTAAGTATTTCTTCCCCCTAAGCAAGAGACCTTCAAAGCTATACATGTTCTAGCCAGTTCAAAGATATGATATTTTAAAGTAAAATATAGCAGGGTGATATTTTGTTGTTATAATAATATTCTTGTGTCTGTACAGGCTTGACCTTTCTTGTATTTCTATTCCAGTAATACTATAGCTAGTCCGGAAAAACATACAGTATCCAATGCCTTAAAGTAACGAAAAGGATAAATAACAATAATAATCCTTCCACAAAAGTAAACCTTTGGTAGTCATTATTTATGCATTTATCTACACTATCCTTTACCTAAAATTTGAATAAGATTATAGGTTATTAAAAAATCAACCAAATTCATGTTTATTAATAAAGAATGCTTTGTGCATTTTATATCACTTCATAGCCTTAAAATTGTGTGTAGGCATTCGCTAATTAATCCTTTTTTGAACGGCTTTCAGTTCAGTATTATCCTGCTCTAATTCAAGAGCTAGAAAACTAAAAATTAGGTTAAGTAAAATGTTTTCGTCACACACTGGTCTGGAGTTTGTCAGTAGTGAAACTGGGGTGCAGTTCTGTTCTTTTTTTAGTAAGGCAGTATGTTTAGTGAACATCATTTTTTCCAATTAAAACTCAAGTTCAAATTTATAAAAAATGTCCAAGTATTATCTAATAAAAAACAGGGGTGAATATTTTTTTAATGCTACCTTTTCAGGTGGCAGACCGTTTAGATACGACACCTTGCGTTTTACCACATTCTAATTCCAGAGGGGGCGCGTTGACACCATTGACGTAATTTAACTTGGAACACTAAATACATTCTTAACAATGAAAACTTCAAGAAAATGTTTGACACATGCTTACACCGCGGTGTTTAAGCTTTGATGGTATTGGATTGGGTTAAGATTTTTCATGTGGAAAACAGGTATTTCTTTAGCTGTTGTTGGATAGAAAAGTGCAGTTCCTATTGGACTGGTAGTGTGTGTTAAGAGCAGAAGGATTCCATCTTATCTCACCTTCACAGACAGATATTTAGTTTATCTGACTTCCTGAGAAATTGCTTTGGCCATCGGCTTCCCCTCTGGCTGAACATTCCTCTTCCAACAAGCTGTATCTGCACTCCATTTTTCTGTAATACCATTTACCAGTCCCACTTATTGCTCTCCATTGAAGCATCTAAGCTTTTATTCACAAGAGTGCTAGGCTGCCAGATTTGGAACTGTGCTTTTCAAGTCAGGTAATTTCCCCCAACGCTTAAGGCAATTGGAGAAAAAAGAACAACAACAACAGAAACATTGTGAAGGGATTGTGTGAATTGAGGGTTCCCTGTGGTTTAGGCACTTCATACTTTTCTTCCAGAGCAGTGGTTCCCAAACTGTGGGTTGTGACCCCAAATGGGGTCACAACATCGGTGGGTGGGGAGCTGCGGGTTGGGAGAAGAGAGCTGCTCGTGGTCTCTGTGCAATGTTATTTTTCAGTCCTGCCTCAATATGTTGCTCCTCTACAACACCTGCCTATACAAACCCCTCTATATTTGGATTTGCAGGGGAATTTTTTGAAAGCAGTTGAAGGCTGTTTACTCAGTAGCTGTGCTGGGAAATGTCTTCTCTAGCTGGAAACGGACCTTTTACAGCCCTTTTATGCTGCTCCAGCCCGTATCTTTTGTATAAAAGGCCAGATGAGGGGAGGAGTTTTGGAGCTCATCTCGATCATTACAACAAACAAATTAGTCACAAAATATAAATGTATTCAAGACACAATTGAGGTATCTTAGAGGTTTGTGACATTTTAGTTTCTGTAAAATCTGAGAACCCTTTTTCTCTTGGAGATTTTTAAAGTGGTATGAAAATAAGGGTAGCTAATGTTTCTCTTCTTCCTTTTCCTCCTCCTATAATTTCTTGTGTGCTGTTGGCACTCTTACTAGTTTGGAACAATATTACCTTTTTCTTTGAAATTGCTTGTCAAGAAAGACTAGTATATCCCCAGAATATTAGTACAGAAACAAATGTCAGAAAAATTGTATCTGACACATTTCTTTACTAAACAAAGATAGTTTGTCAACATGAGATTTTTTTATGAAGTTTATATATGGTCTTCTCTGTGACCTTTATATTGTATTTACGCATGCCATTCGGATACAATTGGTAGGTGGTTGTCATTCTTAAAGAGAGAAGTATATTCAATAATCTGCTGAACTATTAGTGGCATACAATACTGGTCTTGTCACATTCCCAGCATGTCAGAATCTAAGGATTCAATGTGTCATCATCATAATGCAACATGAAGACATGTCAGCAGCATTTGCTAAAGCATCAGGAAAAGAACAGATACTGGAAGTATGGTAAGTATATGAGAAACCACATGAATAATTCATCTGTCAGTCACTGAATGAAGCACAAGTACAAATGAAAATGCCTTTAATCTAATATTGATAGGCATATCCCTATATTGAGGAACACTTTTGTTTCTTCTAATTTCCTTCTTATAGTTTTGTATATTTTCCATGTTTATGGCTGCAATTCAGCAAAGCACTTACGCACATGCTTAAATCCCTTTGAAGTCAATTAAACTTAATTACATGCTAAAGTGCTGTCTTGAATAAGGGGGCTTGAACATGTGTTTAAAGCAGGTGCTGAATGAGAGCTTAACTTATTAAAGAATAATTGTAAATACAATGCTATCAACATTTCCACGTGTTGCTATTATCACCTGCGGGACACTGAAGTTGCATTGCTGAAAATTGCTACACATAGGCACTAGTCAACATGACATTTGTGTCAGCAGTTACTCCTTTCTTATTTGTGAGGCTTTATAATTTGCTGAAAATTTAACTCAAGGCTGCAGCTGATATTCAAGAATGTATCTTTCTTGTTTATTTTAATTAAAAGGAAACCCAGGCTATGTTATGGTTGCCAAAAAAAATTGAAAATGTGACTATTGCATAGAGCAGTTTTATCGAAAGATTTGACTACATGCTTTTGCTGCATAGTTACACCCTGGAGATGCAGTTCTGAACACTGAACAAATAACATAAATAACATAAATGGTTTTTCATTAACATTTTAGACAGACTTTAGCCGCTTGTGTCTTATAACCATGTTATAAAAATATCTTCAGAACAGTTTTAAAATGCAAAGTGTGTGTGTGTGTGTGTGTGTGTGTATATATGTGTGTGTGTATATATATATATATATATATATATATAAAGAAGATTCAAATGCCAGAACTTGGAAAAAATAGGAGATTCAAAATGGCAACTAGTCATTCAAGCACTGCCATTTTTAATGGTGATGGTGTGATATTTTAAAAGGCAGTGCCTGCTTTCCTTTGGGACTGTCCTTTTCATTCTTTCATAGTGCGGATGTTGTTGATTTTAAGATCTCCTTTAGAGTTAACAGTATGTTGTGTATGCAAAAGTAAAAAATTTCTTTAGTAGGAACATTGAAATAAAGTCAGTGTAGTGATCAGCTTTCTTGAAATCACATGTTACAGACAACTGGCTTGTGTTGCTGAAGCAAGCCATAAAGTGCAAAGCTGCACTGAGTAGTTAAATGTCAAGGTTGTAAGCATGGAAGATGCCTGAAGAATGATGCCATTCATTAAAAAACAGGAGTGAGGCAGGAGTGGCTCTCGAGCTCCCCCTTCTCCTCGTCATCTGGGAAGAGTGGCAGTGATGGGCGGCAGGTCTCCCTTCTTGTGCCAGAGGTGTAAGTAGAGAAGAAGGTGAGGGGAGGGAGATGGGAGTGGAGGTATTACTGAGCACAGAGAAGGGGAGGGTGCCAAGGGGGGAGTGGGTTCTTACCTGCTTCAATGAATTAAAGTTCCCTGGTCCAATTTAGCATGGGGAACTCCAGGTGTCTGAGGCTGTGGGGAACCAGAGTTACTGAGCTAGAGTATGGAAAGGTGGGATGCAACTGTGCCATTGCACCTCCTCTGGATCTCTTTTAGGATTAACCTTATAGACTTAGCCAATTAACAATTTTGATTAGTGGTGTGATTTGCTGGACCCCAGTTAAGTTCTTTCAGGCTTCACTGATCAGGAAGGATGAACAGAAGGCAGCAGGTGTGGGATCCTGGTGATATTTGGAAGGAGAGAGCCAAAAGATTTTTTTTTTGATGAGAAGTGCTTTGAAGCATCTCAGTAAGTGGTACTGAAAAAATGAGGAATAATTAAAAAGTGCTTGCCCCTCAGGAGTTTCTGAGACTGACTGGTGGTAGCATAGTGGTAAAGGGGTACTATGAAGATGGTCATCTCCCATTTTGTCAGATTTTCTATTTGAAAATGATTGATACAAAGAAGAAAAACAACGTAGCTAGGTGGGTTTGGTGTCTGGCGGGACTGGCAGGAGAGAGAGTATTCAGTAACTTTGTTTTGTTAAAGTGGCCTGCAGTATGAGGAATTAGAGAACTAGGGTGTAGCTGAAGCATTTGGTGCTTATTATTTTCTAAATTTCCCTGAGTCAGTAGACCATGTACACTTAGAGAGCATGAGGTGCTAGTAATTGCATTTAAACTTTAATTAACACAATTGTATTGTCATGCAAACATTACTATAGTAAAGCTTCATCTAAGACCTGCTGGCATCCTTTTCCCCAATGATTTTGATTCCAAACTTCCCCCTTGCTAACGAACTGACAGTGCAAACAAATGCTTAATAAAACAATGGCAAAATGTAGAGGTGTAATTTTCCCCTTTGCCAGTCTCTTGTGTTGCCTGACAGTCTCTGAAAATGGTTTTATTAGCAAGTTTTCTGCTGGGGATTTCCTGAAAGCTACTTGTGCAGTGTAGATTTTTTTTTTGTTACAGAAAACATCTCAAAACCTAATATTTTATAGAAAAAATATCCAAACATTTTCAAACTGCCCTCTTTGTGCCTACATTAAGAGAAACAACCATGGACCATTCAGGGCTGCCAATAAGAGGTAATCAACTTGGGTACACACAATCATGCCAGCCTTACACACCATTTTCAGCAATAGCAGTTAAGTAAAAACGTTAACAATGAGTAATAAAGCATCGAATTCAGCCGGTGAGCAAATCAACAGGCCCAGTTACATTGCTAGATGAAGTTGCTTTTGAATTAGTTATATAGATTTTATTTTATTTTCAAACATATATTCTACCACAGCCTTCTTGTGACTTTAGCAGAAACCTGGCCTATATATTTTGCATCTAGCAGGAATCCATATTTCATCTGATTCATTTTTCCATTTCTTTAAAAACAACAGCGAAATCTAAGATCCAAGTTTTGTGTTCTGTGAAGCTTCAGCTTCAAGATCCAAAAATGAAAGTGTAAGGAAGTGGAAGCTAAAGGCAGAAGAAAGCAAGAGGTCAAGGAGCTGAATCAAACTAAGTAGGGATATTGAAAGCAGAAATTAAGAATTCCTTGAGCTTGTTGGAATTCCACTTGTGGAGTTGGGATTTCCCTAGATGTTAGTGAAAATCAACTCATTACTTTGGGATTCTAAAATAAAAAAAAGATAGTAACATATAGACAGCTATAAAATACAGAACATAGAAGAAACAATTTCCCCTGCTGGTATATGAGAAAGTGATGGTGATGCATATACAACTTGATGTCCTAATTACACCTACCTCAGATTTTTTAATGAGATGGTTTTGATATGGTGATTGATCTATATCAACCACTTACAAAGTAACCTGCCAGTGAAATCACTTTTAAACTGACCAAAAGATAATAAATGTTGTTATCAAATAGCTCTTATAAGCTGAAAACTTTGTGCACATATTGTGAACCTGATCCTTTTGCATGCTGTCAGAGCATAACTGCTGCTTTTGCAAAGTTCTGCATGATGGATTAGTTATTCAATAGTAATCTAGTACTTAAACCCCTAAGAAAAGATTTATTTCTGTGTCTATATAAAATTTTATTCTAGTTTCATTCTAGCATACAAATACTTTACAACAGTGCATTAAATAATGCAATGGATGTCTGTCAGATGTTTTTCTCATCCTCTAGTCAGAGGAAGAAGTATATGTGTCTAGAGTTTTGTTTTCACAAGGAATTTTCATTCTGGATTTTTTTAAACAAACGGGATATTTTGTGTTCTTTAGATTATAGAGTTTTTTTCACAGTCTCAGACAAGAACTCGTGGAAAGTAGGTCTCCCACATAGATAAGCATTTCACACTTTTATAGCGTAGAATTCCATTATGGTGGAGGACTGCAGTCTTCATTCTGGAAATGTTAGGTGGTCTTCAGGGCATGATTGTGCAGCTTCTTTACTGAGATGGGGTCTGCTGCCACCAAACTATGTTTTGCCTATTTGTTGGGCACATCAAGAACTGGCAATGACATAGTAGATGGTTCAGAGCATCCCTCAGTGTATGCATGGCACTCTACCTCAGGGGACCTGGGAGTGGCACCCAAGTGCATCCAAGCTCCTGAGCCATCTGATCTACCTAATTTCTGGTGTGTGGTACATTCAAATTGGAACTCTAGGGCAAGGCTTCTTTTGCTGATCCTCAATTCAGGAAGAAAACCTCATATATACCTTGGATCCAGGACATGCATTGAAAATAAGGATTGAGACTGAATTTGACTTGAAATGTTATGGGAAGGCATCATAAATAAAAAGAGACTTTATACACTCATGGTGGCTCATGTTGCTGAGGAGAGGCATTCTGTCCCAGTTGGAGTTTTGTAAGTGCTGAAGTCTTCGTGCCGATATTGCATTGCTGTACAGGCAGTCCTTGACTTAATTGACTTAAGATGTTTCCAGTTACAATGAACAGCACTTACGATGTTTATAAACTGATATCCTGTTTGGACTTTCTGACATCGGTTTCAACTTTACAACGTTTGATCCTATGTGATGCCACACAAACAAACAAGTTCACTGTGTTGCCCATCTTCCTGGAGAACATCTGTCCATACTTCCTTGGATGCTTTCTTTCAGAAAACAGACAAGACTCCAGAAAAACCTGCAGCAAAACTCCTGAGAAGACTCTATCCAAAAACCCTTCAAATATTCCAGCAAAGTCACTTCAAATAATTCCTTCCAAATCAATATGATTGCTATTTAAAATATAAATACATAAATGTAGCTATATACTCATCTATAATTGATTGAGTACAAAATTCTGGGTTATTTTTGGTAAAAATAGGGTGGCAGGCCTTGGTTCAGGAACCAATCCCCCATTTATAACATTGTTGCTATGGGAAAAGCCATTCTAAGTTATGACATTTTTGACTTAAGATGTGGTTTTCAGGAGCCAGTTGTGTTGTAAGTCTGAGGACTGTCTGTACTTCTAGATGAGAGATGGTGAAGGCATCAAAATTGAGACTATGTCATTGTCTGGCAATATGGAACAGTTTCCTAAACAATATTGATAGTAAGTATTATTTGTATATATTGTTATGTGAGATGCTACCACTGGATCCTAATTTACTTCTATAGTACTTACACAGAATTTAGATAAAATACCTCTGGGATTTTACATGGCAATTGTATGCTCCAGGGTAGTGTGGCTTTTAAAACCTGTTGTAGTGCCATGCACTAATGGTCTGCTTGAGGAAACCATGGTGGAGCACAGCGATCCACAAAGAGTGATCTCATTTGACACAGCTTATTGGCATAAAACCCAGTAAATGCTTAGATTCTTTAGGCTTTTTCTTTTGCCCTGAAAAGATTCCTAGGGACCCAGGCCCATTTCACTGAAAGGATTCAAACTCATACCTACCAGCTCACATGAGACCACTCTATCTAACAGGCTATGGGAAAGACTGGGTGGGATCCTCTCACTTCATCTTGTTGAAGCTATCTTACTGAACAGGCAAGTATGCAACATATGGGAGAAAGTACTAAACTTTGTGAATGCAGTTGGGATATTCATTGGTGGAGTTTGGGCAGTGTGGATACAAGTTGTTTGAGAAGGCTTTTTGGATGCAAATCATTTGTTGAGCAAAGTAAGATGATGGCTGTTTAGACAATCATAATCATTTGGTTATGATTTCCATTGCATGTTGGGGTTGATAGTTGCATACTTCCTTGTGGCAAGATTTGTCAGCTTCAGTGGAGGAAAGTTCCCTTGACCAATAATACAGCCCCAGCATAGGCTATGAGCACCCTGTCCAAGTTTGCAGATAATACCAAATTATGGGACAATGTTAAAACACCAGAGGGTAGGGAATGGATCTAGGTGGATCCAAACAGGTTGGAAAAATAGGCAGAATGAAATAGGATGCAGTTCAAAAAAGACAAGTGAAAAGTGCCTCACCTCAGCAAAAAGAACCACCAACACATTTACAGGCTGGGGGATGACCTTTTCAGCAGCACAGCAACAGAAAGGGATCTTGGAGTCATAGGTGACTCCAAGATGAACATGAGTCATCTGTGTGATGAAGTGATCAACAAGGCTAACTGCACTTTGTCATGCGTTAGCAGGTGCATGATGAAAAATTTCAGGGAGGTGATGCTCTATGCAGCACTGGTCAGGTCACAGTTGGAGTACTGTGTCCAGTTTTGGGCACTGCACTTCAAGAGGGATGCAAAGAATCTTGAGAGGGTTCAGAGGAGGGGCAGTTATATGGTCAGAGACACGTAGGCAAGGCACGATCAGGAGAGACCGAGGAACCTAGAATTCTTCAGCCTTCACAAGAGAAGGCTGTGAGGTGATCTTGTCACCTCATCATGTGTGGGAGTGGGGAGGAGCAGGAAATAGGAGATGCTCTATTTACTAGGGCACCCGCTGGAGCAACTTGGAACAATGGCCACACATTGATGGAGAGCAGATTTAGGTTGGACATTAGAAAGAATTTCTTTACAGTAAGGGTTGCCAGAATCTGGAATGGGCTTCCAAGGGAGGTGGTGCTCTCCCCTATCCTTGGGGTCATCAAGAGGAGACTGGACAAGCACCTAGTTGGGGTTGTCTGACCCCAGCACTCTTTCCTGCCCAGGGCAGGGGGTTGGACTCGATGACCTACTGAGGTTCCTTCTGACCCTAACATCTATGAATCTATGAGGTCTTTTTTATGTGAAATCATCTCTGTATGAGTTATTGTTCTTTGCCTGTGCCAACAATGCTTCTGGCAATAAAATCCTCCTTTGCTTATGTGCTCTTAGAGTGAAGAATGGCACATCTTGACATTGCTTTAAAATGAGTGGCAGGTAGCTAGTTTCAGCAGACAATAAGATGCAGAGCAAGTCATGTTATTAGACATCACATTTAAACTACCATTGAATATACTTTGCTGACAAGTGTGGTTGCCCTTTATTAGACTTTTGTAAAATGTTAGGATATTGTAACAGAGAGCGCCAGCCTAGCAAAGGAGCTCTGTAGGCAGGTTGCCAGGGCAACCAGCTAATGAGGTAATTGGCCAGCACCTGTAGCTGGTCAGATGACTGGATGCAAACAGCACCAAGGGAGCAGTTAAGCCCAGAGTTTGGGCTAGCAAGGGCAATCTCTCCATAGCTGCCACCAAGCAAGGAGCTCCTGTCCAGGGGAGTCCAGGATGCTGGGTTAGTAGAGGCCTATATTTTTGAAGGGGCAGAAGGATTTATTTATGTTATAGCCCAAGGGCTTGTATTTTATGTTATGTGCACTGGCAGTTTATGGAAGAGGCTGTAGGGGAGGTGGAGACCTAACTGGTGTCCAGGGTGGCACTTGGTCACCTTGACTTCTGCCAGGGGCAGTCTTAAGGCTTGAGCACTAAGTGAGCCACAGAGGGACCAGTGGCCCAGTGCCAGCGAGGGCACATACACAGAGGGATCAGGGGCCCAGTATACAGGAGTCATGGGCTTGGTAACTTGTGTACGCACAAGGGAAGCTAGTGCCTTAAAGCTGGGTCCTATCCAGTGGGCCTAGCTTGGTAGGTCTAGATAGATTGAAGGGGCAGAGGCTGAGAAGGGTGAGGCCCCAACAAAGGGGCATCATACTGGTCACACCCATGAGTCATGTGACATGGTAAAGGGGAGGTTATGGAGCCACACAATTAGCCCATTAGACTTTGGGTGCCCTGCCAGGCACATTTGATTATAGAGGCCCAGCCAGGGGCCTGAAACCAGTGGAACTGAGTCCTAGCAAAGGTCCCAGGAGCAGCCTCCCTATTAATCTATAATCGATCAAGGCATGGTAGATGAGACAAGGTGGGGGAGTGGTCACCCTAGGAGTGGATCAGGGCATGGTCACTGAGAGGCCAAAATGTGCCACCTCTGGGACTCTGTTACAGATATATATTGTTTTTGCTGTTTGCATGAATGGGAGAAGAACATTCATATCTTCCTTCAGCCCATCTACCCTGTGTAAGTCATGAGTCTACCCATACCTATAAAAAAAATGTACAAGAAGTGTAATTATGGTAGAATCACATTAAAACAGATGCTCTGCTGGAAAAAAAATGAGAACATGGATAATATTACTTCAGGTTGTTGAAGAGCTGATAGATACTTGAGATGTGGGGTCTTAGATCTACCTGATAATTAATGGTACCAGTGAATCTTAAAAGAGCACTGTATAGAGCATTGCCTTTAGTCAGTGAGACTGGGGGAAAGAGACTTCAGAGGGGATAAATGAGAAGGCATTTCTTAGAAGATTGGACAATTTGCTACAGGCACCCAGCCTGTTTGAGGCTTTCACAATTAATTTGATTGCCTGAAGATAAATATACTTTTCATGTGGAATAAACTTTCTCTTGACTATACATTGGCACTTAGCTAACTCAGTCTTGTCCAACCTAGTTCAATTCATGGCTAGGTTTCTCTTTTGCAGGCATACTCACATAAGGTTGAGGCTCATTTGAGTTTTTGATCACTGAATTTGACATCTATGGAACCAAATGATGATTGATGTCAGCGTGTTTAAAAACAATAGAATGCATATTGACATGCACTCAACAAGAACAACAAAAATCTATAGATAGAAAAGCAATGCAGTTCTATTAGCTACGAGATGGTACATTTTCCTGCTTCTTAGTGATTCCATATTATTAAATTTCCACAAGATGAGAAATTTCTTGAGTACAAATTGTTTATATATTATCATCTTACTTCAATCGGTTTATTCCATATAGCTTATATTTGTATTTTAGACAGGGAGGTAGCAATGCTTAGTACTAAGCTCGTTTATGATTTCCCATTGTAAGGTTGCTGATAACATCAAAAACTTTAACTGTTTAAGCTTATGATTTCCTTAGTTGATATATGTTCCAATCTAAATTTTTCTGAAAATGATTGAGTTATTTCTGGGATTAAGGCAAAGGAATCTTCTTTAATAACTTTTATGAAGTCCTCTATCGCTCCCATGTTTTAGCAAAGGAATTTGAAATTTGTAGGATGATGACTGTGCATTAGGGATGCGTCTTTTATTATTCCCAAGTGAAAATGTCACCAACTTATTAACCTTTTGAATCTGTATATCTCAGTAGAGTCTCATTATAGCTTCATATAGTTAAGCAAGGAGGCTGAGAGCCATGGGGAGGTAGGAAAGGGAGAAAAAGCTAAAACTTGTTTAGGAGAACTTAGGACTGAGTCATGGAGCTGTGTGACACAGTATGTGGAGCATTACTTAGTTGTATAAGATGGAGAACTTTAACATGTTACCTTTATAAATTTTAAAAGATGGAAAATATTTTGGCTGCATGTAGTAGAGCTGACTAAATACATGTGAGATGAGTGATATACAAGAGAGATCACTGGAGTTTTAGCCTCTATTGTGTGTCCATTTGTGTAATAGCATGTTCATGCTTTAGTAGATCTTTCACTTACTTTGGGAGTTAAATTAATATCAAAGTTTTAGGGAGTGTCAACAGCTAGAAATTACTAGGGCTGTGCAAAGCCTTGGTAGCTGATTTGATTTGGAGGAGATTTTGGCCCATTTTTGTGGCCAAATCCCCAAATCCAAATCAAATCAGAAGACCCATTAAAAGGTCTGAATTGAATTGGAGGCATCTGAATTGCTTCGGAAAAGATTCAGAGATTTGGAAGGTAGGCTTGCAGGAAACAGAAACTGGGAAGAGGGAAGAGGAAGAGGGGGAGAAAGACTGCTCTGTTAGTGATCTGTATCTGGCCAGTGATTGTGATACTTCTCTGAATTCCCTTCCAATCACAGTGCTCTGGGGCAGGGACGTAGAAATAACATATAAAGCTGTGTGTGAGCTGTCTCTCTCTCGGACCAGCAGTGTCTGAAAGGCTCTGGCTTGTTATCTAGTCTCTTGGTAGCTAGCCTCTCTTCTTCTGTCTTTTCCCTGGTAGTGTGTCATCACTGTGTAGGAAAGCATAATGTATATTACAGACACACACACATTTTGCAGCACACCAAACATTATGAAGCATGCTGGAAAGGCAGGTGCCAGGTCTCTGGCAGGGGAGGGAGAGGGGTCAGAGAGAGAGCTGCAAGTTTCCCCCACCACAAACATAGATGCACCTTCTTTCCTGGCAGTGATGAGTCTTCTGCTGCTAGTGGGAGCAAGGAGGTGGAAGCAGGGTCTGCACCTGCACCATCTCCACTAACACCAATAGTACCCACCAGCACCAGCATGACAGTCTCCACCCCAATTTCAGTTCCCAGCATGAGCCTTCCAGTGTCAGAGAAGAAGCTGGATCTGGAAGCAGAAGAGCTGAGTGCCGTAGCTAAGGAATTTCTTGGGAAGGAGAGTGAATTTGAGTTTTTTGCTTCACATATCTCAAAGTTCCCCTAGAGGGAGTTTTCTTCTGGAAGGCACTTTAGAGGAGCTTGTGGTGACTCAGCTCCTCCTGTTTCATAGATTCATAGATGTTATGTTGTTATGTCTGTGCCTGGTAAGGAGGGAGATAAGGCAGGATCCCTACCCTTAACCCAGAAGTGGGTGGATAGTGTAGTGTGGGATCATTCTGAGGTGGCAGATGATCCCAGGTATGTTACCTGCCAGCACTGCTGAAAGCAGATCAGCTGAAGCAAGGAGGTAAAATGCTTCACCACCGCAGCAATGCTGCTGCATCTCCGGAGGCAGCACCCCCTTGCTCTTGTTCCTCCTCAGCCTGGCACCAGTGGGAGCGTGCCCCAAAAGAAGTCCCTTGTTTCAAAGTCTCCATCCCCAAGAAGCAGAGGCAGGCCACCCTGGACCAGTGGGGGAAAGGTGGAGACAAAGAGGGGCCTGTTCCCAAGGTAAGTGAGGTCACCCAGAGCATTGGAGAAATGCCAGCTCTTCTTTGTTGAGCATCCAGGGTTCAGGTGGTTCATGGCGCTCATGGCCCCATCAGACGGAGTGCCCGCATGCACCACCTTTAGCAGGACAGTGGTGCTCTCCTTGTATGAGGCATGCAGGGGACTGAGGCATGTACTTGAAGAAAGAGCTGCAGAAGGCAGGGCCACAGGAAGCTTTGCATTTTATCTTGTACATCTGGAGTAGCCAGGGAAGAGATCATGCCTGTCTCTCCCTCACACAGTACTGCTGCGATTAGTTAGGGCATTAGTGGGATTTCCTTCAAGTGGAGGTGATGGATGAGTCCCACACAGCAAGGGAGATCATGGTTGCCATGAACTGCATGGTCCAGGGATGGCTCATTGGGTAGGGTGAGCTCACCTGTGGGTTCATGGTCACTGACAATGGGGCCATATGGTAAAGGTGGTGTACGATGCTGACTTTGTTGGCATTCATTGTGTGACACACAAATTCCACCTCATTGCCAGGGATGTCTTAGAGGAGGACAGGGCTCCCGGTGACAACCCTGTCACTACCACTACCTGCTAACTAAATGCAGGAAGGTGGTGGGCTGCTTCCACTGGAGTATCAAGGGGGGCAAGATGCTGTGGGACAAAGAGGCAGAGCTGAGCATCTCACAGAACAAAACCATGCAGGATGTGAAGACTCATTGGAACTCCACATACCTGATGTTTGAAAGGCTGGTGGAGCAACAGAAGGCCATCCATGGCCTTGGTTGCGGACATTGGGATCGGTGTACCCCTTAAGAAAACTGAGTGGGATACCATCTCCCAGATCTTGGTGGTTCATAGATTCATTCATAAATTGTAGAGTGGGAAGGGAGCACAAAGAATCATCATATCCGACCCCCTGCTCCTGGCAGGAAAGAGGACCAAGGTCAGATGAACCCAGCCAGGTGACTATCAAGGCTCCTCTTGAAGACCTCCAAGTTAGTACCACCTTTCTTGGAAGACCATTCCAGATTCTGGCCACCCTTGCTGTAAAAAGTTTATTCCTAATGTCTAACCTGAATCTACTCTCCACTAGTTTGTATCCATTATTCCTAGTTACTTATAGTTTCATAGTTTCATAGTGTCTAGAGTCGGAAGGGACCTGGGCAGATCATCTAGTCCGACCCCCTGCCTTGGCAGGAAAGAGCACCGGGGTC
>JAGPOW010002742.1:3724267-3752522 GCA_030014935.1 Caiman crocodilus | reverse complement strand
TGCCTTTTACTCTAACCCAGAGCACCTCAGAGCGCCCTCCCTTGCTAATTGACCAGGAGGTGTATTCCTCCTTGATGTAGAGTGCCACTCCCCCAACTTCTAGAAGTGCTCTGGTAAATAGTGTTTCTCCAATTCCCTGTTGTCCTCCCTTGATAAACTTATAGCTGGCTACAAGGTCTCCCCCACCTCAGCCATCTCTTGTGAAGGCTGAAGAGATCCAGATCCCTCAACCTACCCTCGTAGGGTCTTTCACGAAAGTCACTAATCATGAGTGGCCCTCCTCTGAACTCTCTCCAGATTCTCCATGTCCCTCTTGAAATGCGGTGTCCAAAAATGGACATGGTACTCCAACTTCAGCCTGACCAATACCACACAGAGGGGGAGCTTCACCTCTCTTGATCTGTTGGTTATACATCCGCTAATGCATGACAAGGTGTGATTGGTTTTGTTGATGGCCTCATTACACTGCTGGCTAATATTCATCTTGGAGTCAACTATGAGGTCTTCCCCCAACTTATTGGTGTGCTGGGGATTTCTCCTCCCTAGGGGGAGTACCTTACTTTATCTTTGTTGAACTGCATCCTATTTCATTCTGCCCATTGATCCAACCTGTCCAGATTGGCCTCTATCTGCTCCCTACCTTCCAGGGTGTTAACTTTGCTCCATAACCTGGTATCATCTGTGAACTTGGAAAGGGTGCTCTCCACACCCTCATCCAAATCGCTGATGAAGATATTAAATAACACTGGTCCAAGGACCGAATCCTGTGGTAACCCACTGCCCACCTCCTTCCAGGCTGAGAATGACTCATCCACCACCACTCTCTGGGTGCAGCCCCTAAGGCAGTTGGCCACCCACCTGACTGTGTAAGCATCCACTCCATAGCCTGCTAACTTCCCTATAAGAATAGGATGCAAAACTGTGTTGAAGGCCTTCTTAAAATCCAGGTAGATGACATTAGCCTCAGCTCCTGTGTCAAGGCAGTCATAAAAAGCTATAAGGCTTATCAGGCAGGATCTACCTGTGATGAACCCATGCTGGTTTCCTTTCAGCATCATTTCCCCTGATGAACCTTCACAAATGTGATCTTTGATGATTTTCCAGTATTTTCCCAAGGATAGAAATAAGACTGATTGGCCTAAAGTTATCTGGCTCATCCCTTCTCCCCTTAAAAATGGGCACCACATTGGCCCTTTTCCAGTCCTTAGGGACCTGGCCAGAGCACCATGAATACCTGAATAGTTGGGCCAGTGGCTCAGCTGTGAAACTGGCCGATTCCTTCAGCACTCATGGATGGAGGTCATCCGGGCCCACCGATATGTACCCATCCAGCCTTTCCAAGTGCTCCTTAACTAAGTCAGCACTAATCTTTGGCAGTCTGGTATCTTTTGGACATCTGTCTATGTTCAAAGGGGTGGGGGGGGGAATTGTCTTGCTCAGTACTTACGAATACTGAAGTAAAGAACTCACTGAAGAGCTCCACCTTTTTCCTTGCGTCAACCACCAGCTGTACTGATTTGTCCTGCAGGGGCCAAATGTTACTCTGCGCCTTCCTTTTGCTCACTATGTATCTGTAGAAGGACTTTTTATTGTCCTTAATTGTTGAAGCCAGCCTAAGCTCCAGTCCTGTCGAGGTCTGCCTAACCGATTCCCTGCAATAGTGCACCAGGGAGGCGTATTCCTCTTTGGTGCCTGCCCCCTGCTTCCACTGCCTATAAATCTCTTTGCCCCCAATCTTTTCTGGAGTTCCCTGTTCCACCAAGAGGGCTTTTTAACTCCCTTACCTGTTTTCCTGCATAAGGGGATAGACTCCTTTTGTGCCCCAAGGATCACTCATTTGAGAAACTTACAACCCTCCTGGATCCCCATTTGGTCAATGCTCTTGAGTTCTGCCACCTCACTAATTAGCCGTCTAAGTTTACTAAAGTTGGTCCTTCAGAAATCTAACACTCTAGCCTCACTAGATATTTTTCCCACCCTTGGTTCTCAAGCCATTCCTCGAGGCCACCAAGAGCCTCAGTGCTGGTGATGCCCTCCTTACCCAGGTGACCCCATAATAAGGAAGCTTCAGAACCAAATTCCAGGGGATTGATGTCAAGGCAGAGGCAGGGGGGGATGTGGAAGAGGGAGATCCACTTTCTCATTCCAGCACTCCAACCATGAACAAAACTCCTCCAGCACAGCCACTACCAATGTAGGCCAGGGGCATGGCTTCAATGTTCATGTCCAAAGGCATCATACTTCACCATCAGGCCCTGGTGGTTACCTAACTCATTGAGGATGTGGAGCCACTCTACTGTGACCCCTTGGCTTACTGGGCAACCTGCAGCCAGGTGTGGCAGGATCTGGTCCTGGTTACCCAGGAACACCTCTCCTGTCCACTGACCAGTGTTCCAAGTGAGAGGTGTTCAGCATTGCTGGAGATGTTGTGATACCCCACTACACCTCCTTGGATCCTGAGTTGGTGGAGTGGCGAGAGTTCCTGAAGTTGAACCTCCCACTGCTAGGGTTCCCCAAGCTCCATGTGTGCAGATGTTCCTCTTCATCCACTGACTGCCACTCTCCTCACTCCATACCTATTTGCTTTTTAAATTTGCTTTCAGAACCATTTAAGACCCTATTCTCAGAGCTGGAGGTGGCAGTTTAGTTTATCACCAGCCAGCAAGGGAAGAACATTTCCCTGGTCAGCTCCCATGCCAGGAAGAACTTGGAGGTATGGCCTGGAGCTGTGTGGAAGGAGGAGGCCCCAGGTCTTGGGTATGACCTAAAAGTGCACCCTGCCATGGGAGGGAGGCCTGGTGGGACTGCCAGCGGTATGGCCAGAACCACAAACCTCCATGGTGAAAGGTGGGTAGGGGATGCCTGATGACCTCCAGCCACTGCATACACATACAGTTCAGGCTGGGGAAAACCCAGACCTGTAAGATCTTTGAGAGGCATGGGGCTTATGGATTGCATTGGAGTTGTGAGTGTGAGAACAGGCAGGCAGCTCAAATCTGACCTCAACTGGTCCATGCTGGGGCCAGGGCCCAAAGGTGTGGTTGAAGGGCCAGAGGCCCACTCTGAGGAGTGCCCAGAGCAAGAGGCTCAGGATTCTGACTGGCCTGAACATGGGGCCAGGGCCAAAGGGGTAGCCAAAAGTCCCAGAGAGGGGGCCAGAGCTGGACTGAGTGAAGGATGCAATCTGTGAGGCATGGGCCACAGTGTAGGGAGGGTATGGAGCTGCAGAAAGGATGTGATCCCTAGACATCAGGGGCCTAAATAGACAGCTTCCTTCCTGGGTAACACACAAATCAGTTTTCCGTCAAGTTATGGCAGGTGAAAGAGGGGTGGGCAGTTGGCTCAGAAGAGGTTGGCGGGCCAAGAACCATCACCACTCCTGAATCATACAGCTGCACCTCCAGAAATGTTATGTATCTCATTTAGTGCACCAAATGTCATGATGGAAAAAGAACACCCAATTACAGGTGGGGGCACATTGATCACAAGAAAACCATGCTCTCTCCAATCTCTCAGTCCTGATCCTCAAAGGTAATTCACAAAACACTTCTCACAGATGAGCCTGTGAACTTTACTCCATCAACCACCTAGATACAAAAGCTCATGGATATTGGATTTATGACATTGGATTTATGACACACTATAACCTGCCTGACATCTGACTCCCCAGGTACGTCTCCACTTTTACTTGCTACATCCTTCTTCATCCCCCTCTCCCTGCTTCCCCCTAGCATGTCTCTCACCCTCTGATGCTTCAATTTACATAGTCACTGACTGGCTTTCTTGCATGCATACCAGCCACTGGCTTCTTTACTATTCATTCCATCCAGGAAGAGCACACACAACTGTAGATGCTTCCTCAGCCTGACGAAGAGTTGTTAAACCCCAAAACTTGCTAAATATATTCCTCCAACTATTCAGTTGGTCTAATAAAAGATATCATATAGACCCAAAGAACTTTGTCTGCCTATGTTCTTAGCCCAATACAACTACAACCTATACCCCTTAACACACACACATGATATGAGTTTAGCTTTCAACAGTTTGAGGGACACTTTTACTTAAATCCCTATGGCTATCTCATTGAAACTTGGCAGGCTTCATGCCCTCAAAAGAGGATACAATCCCTATTGTTTTCATGTGAATCTGCAAAAAAAATGACTAAGTTATAGGTATTTAGTTATGCCCCAATATACTCTATGGCCGAATCTCCGAATCCGAATTAGCCTAATTGAATTGGGACAGTGACTCAAATCACCAAATCGAATCAATCTCCCTCCAAATTGGCTGAATGTGAATCTGAAATTAATACTTGCCGCTTCAGTCAGGCCTAGAAATTACCATCATCAGAACTGACCAGGCATAGCAGGAGTTGAGTGCTAATTTGATCCTGCGACCTCCCCTTGCCCCGCCAAACAAAAACAACCCCCCGCAAAAAAAACCTTTGTGAGCAAAGCAAGTTAAGACCAATCAGGATGAGAAAAGACAGAGATAAAAGCATTCCTGTGTCTCGTACAGGAGGTTAGGGATGGTCTTTGTAGACAGAGGACCTTATAGCTAGGGACCTATGAAATCATACCAAAGCGAAAGAAAGATGCTTGTGGGGCATGTCACCATTTTCATTGTCTTTTCATGATGCACCCCCTCACCCCCGCTGATTGGCTTGGGGGACCTGGAAGCCCTACCCTTGCTGCCGATTGGCCAAGAGGCTACTCATTATGCAACCCACTCCCCTTGCCACTGATAGCTAAGAACAGAGTTGCATGATGGACAGTTCTCTTGGCCAATCAGCAGCAAGAGGCGGAGGGTGACCACCATATCTGCTGCTCCCTTCTCATGCCAGCAGCTTTCTTCCTTCCTTTCCATTCCCGGCAGGCTGCAAGGCTGGGCTGCAGCAGACCTGAGGACCTCTGGCTCCCATTTGGGAGCCAATATTTTATTTTTAGTAAGTTCTCTCCCCTGCCCCTACCTTCATGATTCTAAGACAAAATTGTGGGAATCACCATTTTTTTAGGGTTTGCAGAAACTAATTTTTTTTGAGGTTCTGTGAAAAATATGAAATCACAAGTAGGGTAGATCCCTACTTATAGCTGTTACGTTGTGGACTAAATCTGAGACTGGAAGGTTGAGGCCAGCATACTGGAGCTATTATGCAGTCAATTGCTATTCCTAAAATTAGAAGCATTCTAGAGGTAGAAACAAGAATGATTAAACCTCATGCTGGGAATGAACCAGGGACGATCACATTCTGAAAAACATAACTATGAAATCCACATTTCTTCTCAGTTTTTATTTTTGAACACTTTAGACATGTCCTTTCCTACTTTAAGGAAGGATAAATACAAGTTTTAACTAACTTTCAAGAAAAAGAGCATCTATGATTTATTAAAAATGGATAGACTGTTTTTTAGGCTGCATGTGAATGATGTAGACTGGGACTAGAAGTTGACGAAGAATATGAATAGCTGGAAGCTAGTTGGCCAAGGGGAACACCAAGATCAGACAAAAAGACTGGGAATGATAACCAATGAAGAGAGAGGAATATGGATGGGAGAAGCAGAGACATCTAACAGGAAGCTTGGAGAACAAATAGAGAAGTGGCAGTGTTGGCACGTCCAGTCTGGAGCAAAAAAGGGACTCTGGGGGAGAGGAACAGCATGATGAACCAGCCCTGAGGAACTGAATTGTCTGGTGAGAAAATTAGGATTAGGTAAGGGGAGGAGGACAGGACTGGGAGTTAGGGAAGAAACTGATGTGGACAGGAAGACTTGGAAGGGCAAAGATCCTAGAAGAAGTTGGAGGATAGGTGACTGGAACAGAGTAGGGGAAGAGAATAGGACTGTGACAGGGAGCTTGGATGGGTTAAGAGAGAGGCCTAAGACAGAGATAGGTTGTATGGCAATGGGACAGAAAGATGACCAGTGTGAGTAAAATGGGAGAGTCTATGCTTGCACAGCACATCTCCATCCAAAGACCAGGAATATTACTGAAGATTCCTCAATCTCACCATTCCACTTCTGTCAAAAAAACTCTGTGAAGTCCATTAACAGAATCTGATCCCCCTCCTCAACTGCTTCATTATCTTAAGTGGCAGATGTTTGGATGGTAATCTAGATGTTCCAGCCCTGCTGCTAATACCTTGTGGGTATCAATATGGTGCCATTTGATAGATTGTTTTTCTTTTTCTAGTTTGTATTTTTAAAGCCCAATATATTGCATATAAAGGCTATATTAAAAGTTCATCATTAAGGTGATAAAACCAAAATTATAGTAATATAAAAACTTGAAAGAATTATACTTTCTCTTTCTTATGGTTTTTGATGCTGCTTCTGTGGCAACAGCACCTTCAAAGATCCATTCCATAGGAGCCAAAGAAGGCCTCAGACAACGACACTTGCAACCTGCAATCTAGTCATATAATTAACACACATCTAGGGATTAGCCAGGATAATCTGAAAGGTGATCCATCTGCTGCAGTATCATCTTCCTTGGTGAAGATGGCATGACTGCCAAGGGGAGAAAGGAGAAGAGCAAGTGGACAAGAACATAGCTGTGAAATGAGTCTATCCCGATATACTCTTCAAAGAAGACAGTTAAGCAGTTCTTGGCCTACTGGTTTTTCTTTTTATTTCAAGACGTAATTTTTTTTTTCTGAAAACATTCAATAGCCTTTGTTTTCCTAAACTGGCTGATTTATTTATCTGTTCAGAAGAATAAAAGCTAAATGTGTTGGAAATTTAAGTCCTGTGTTTATCATACAGATTTATCACTTTGCTCTGTTTAACCATGAATTGGAAGTAATGCAATGTTCATAATGGCTGAATCCTCTGGTCCACTGAGCAGATATTAATATGCCTATTAGAGACCTAAGTGTTATCCTATTTCACTCTGCTTAGGTCCCAGAGAAACTGTTAACAAGAAAGTGTGAGGATCCTCCTACTCTCCCTAGCTCCCTTTTTTGTGCGACTTAGTTGTAAGGTTATGATGACATCAAATTAGGTTAATCAATGACTTTTTCAGGATTTAAACAGGGTTAAAATAAAATGACACTTAGATGCCTAATATGATCTGGCCCCAAGTTTGCTACATAGTGGAAAAACTACTTACAAACTACTTACAATCTTGTGATAAACCTTCTTCTATTATCTTCTGAAGTTGCAATAGATTGGCTAAACTTGGGTTACTTAGTGCATGTGAATGTGCTATGTGTGGTTTTTTGTGGTGCAATCATTTATATAATGTCATGTTGCCCTTTTAAAACACGTTGTTAAACTGATTTTGCTCACAGCTATATTGATTATGTAAACATGCAAGTAGAATACATTTATGTCACACTGGACCTGATCTTGCAGTCTTTATTCAAGCAACACTCAGTGAACTGAAGGATTAGACCCCTGGATAACAAGAACATTCACAGTTATAGTGGAGGGACTAAAAATATAAACCTCAGTGCTTCAGCACAAAAGCTAGTCTCCAATTGATGGAGTTAAAAATAAACTTGCCTTATGTACAAGTTATTCCACTGTACCTATTATGTGCTCTTTTGCACCTTACTTTGTAGGTGCTTTTACTGATCTATTCCAGTGTGCCATTTCCTATGATTTGAGCTATTGGTAGTATTCAATATTAAACCTATTACAACCATGATTGATTGAACAGTTTTAAACTCATAAATGAATGTAAATGAAAATTCAGAGAAATCATCCTTAATTATCTTAAAAATATTAGGGGTATAGCATTGTAGGAGACCTGCAATACAAAGAAAACTAAAATAAAGCAATAAATAAAACTTAAGGGGAAAAAAAAAGACAAGTTTGCCTTTTGAAAAGATATAGAAAAGTTTTTTTTCTGTCTTAAGTTGCTTTTTAGCCTCAGGAACATTTCGGTATATCAAAAGTTTCACTATTGCAGGGTTCAGCTATTGTCACCAAAATTTATATCCTAACTATGAGGAGACTATCACAGATTCAAGATGGAACAAAGCACAGATACATAAATTTAGCTTACATGCATCTAAGCGATCGCTGATGAAATTGCAAAATACACTCCTTTCAAATAAAAAGTAGTCAGGGAAGAAGAGCTATGAGTAACATTAGTCTCAAATGATGAATGCCGTGACATCATCTTTACAACAAAATTGCATTTTATTTCACTGTAAGAGACTTTGGATTGTCTACCATTGGGGAAAAATGAAACTTTAGGTAAAAATTGATACTTTATAAAGACCTCTGTGCATAATCTTGAACCAAATGTCAGATTATTTGTATGTGTAATTTCAACAGGTCCAAACCTCTAGTACATTTCCCACAGAATATAGTGAGAAACTTCTATGTAGCAGTCTAATCTTTATTGGATGCTTTAACACCTCGATTTGGTTACATACATGGTTGTCCGATTCCCCAAAATGCTCAGGTTGGCAGTCTTATTTCTGGGTCTGTATGTAGCTATTCAAGTATGTATGGTTATGCAGCAGAAATAGAGTACTAACCTGAGCATACATGGCATTTCTAGGATTTAGATGACAATATAGGTAAGAAATAGAATTAAGGGTCAACATTTATATTAACTTCTTAGATTTTTCCTAGCTATCATGTGCCATAATGGATTGACTTGTATTAAGCTCTTTAGTAGTCATAGGGAGTGAACCCCAGGATACAGTGTGGTTAGAGATTAATACATATAATATTTACCAATTATAAAATCAGAAGCATAGGAGATAAAAGTAAGTTCTACAGAAAAGGTATGATTAAAAACTAGCTAAATGTTTTATAGTAATTGTAGAGAAAACTAAGTTACAAGTGGAACAGGTAAAGATATTATTCTTTTATAACAAAAATCCATTCATTTACAGGCCTGCTGTCATGGACTTGGAGTACTGGCATTCTCTTTTCACCTCTCAATTGGGGAAAACATTGGCGATTAGTTGGGAAACAGAGATTAGAGAGGCACATGGGAAACTAAGGGTGATGGATAAGTGAATGAAGAAGCAGATGAAATGATGGCAGGAATAGAATGAGAGAGTTAAGAAATAAGATTGGGATAGACTATGCTCTGGTTTACACATACATAGATACTTACACACCTTAAAATGATGGAATAGAGATGTGATGTTCTGTAGGCACATTGTTTGTATGAGGTTGATTTCCTGGGTATCAATGTAGCAAATGCACATATATTATGCTTGAAAGGAGGTCCTATCATGCTTCTGCTGAGGGCTGCTTTGAAGTGCAGTCATGCTATTTGGGGCTATGTTTTGCTTACATATATATCTTTTTTGTGTAGTGAGCTCATATAATGCAAGGCACTATATGGAAACTATCATTTATGGGTTCTGGTTGACTGCTTGTTCCTACGTGTAATGCTGAGATTTAGATAAATGTGTTCATCAATTACTTTTTGCTTTGTTGGACATTTGGTAACTGGATGAGGCTACATGTGCTTTGTCACTGCTAGAGCTGAGTTTAGTTCATTTTACAGTATAACTGTGGCTGTATTAGTATCTGAAGGCATATTTACACATGCTGTTAAGGTGGCTGAATAAACTCCAGTGTAATTCACACCTTAATACATTGTGCCTGGGTGCCACAGTTGAACATGCACCCAGGACTGCAACATATTGAGCCAGAGGATCAGCTTGCCAGGTCAGGGCTGCTCTGACCTGGCTCAACATGCTGTGCAGGGGCTGGCTGGGGCATAAGGATGCTTTGGTGTGGGGCCAGGTGCCAGGCAGCTCCAGCACTGAAGCACCCTCATGCCGCTGCCAACTCCATCTATGTCTACACATGTATTGTGGCAGAGTAAATAACTCTAGTGTAAGGTGGTACTTGTGTCTTGCAGTACTATCCTGTGATGGAGTTAATTAGTTTACTCCATCCTAATAGCACTGCACATGTAGACGGAGATGTTTTACTGTGGAGCTAATTAGTCAGCTCTGCAGTAAATATCTTGTGCAGATATGTCCATTGTTCTGAGGATTATAGATGTGCTTTTAAGGATAGTACCCTTTCTCTGTTCTAGAAGCAAAACAAGAATTATTCAAGTGTGGTAGCAAAATAATTATTTTAACTTGAGTCAGTCAGAAGTGAGAAGGGAAAACCTGAATACTGTGAAATATTCCATGGTTTTTATATTTTTGACCTTGCAAATGCTAAATATGACCATTGACTGTGTTTGCAAAACCCCAACACACTTGCATCAGACCATCCATCCCTTTCTATTCTCTACAATATGCCTGTGCACCTACATTGTGCTCTGGACATGAGCTTTTAGCACACATTTTAAAAATGGTTATTTTCGGACTGTGCTGGAATTTAAATACTTACATGAGGGGAGGAGAAGCAAGGAGGGTGAGGGCAGAAACTGAAAATTTGCTAACACAACTTTAAAAAGCCTACCTTTAGAGCCTGTGCTGTTTTGAAAGTAAACTGTGGTTTGGAAAAAAATGCTACAGGCTAAGTGGAAAGTAAGAATATGGTACTTTGCTTTCTCCAAGACCCAATAAATTATTCAAATTAATTTTAAATGGAAAAAAATGCTCTAAGAAACACACCTTAAATGTTTTCCTCCCTGTAGTTAGGTTATGCCTTCTATTTCATTAGCCTTAAACTATGTGGGGGTAGGGAGGAAGGGTCTTAAAAAAAGCCTACTTTTCCCACTTGTGTATCTTTGTGCTACAAGTCATCTAACATTGGGAAATACAAAGAAAGTCAAGTTTCAAGTTTTCAAAAGTTTTACATGGAAATCCATCTTCTGGTGGGGCCTGGGAATGTAGATGACTCATTTATAAATTTCCTTCTAATAAAGGTCAACCAACCAGATGAAGAAATATGGATCAAAAAGCTAAATCTCAAAATGTTATGCTAATAGACTTAATACACAGCAGGTTATAATGTACACTGTAGAATTACATTCTTGCTAAATCATCACATCACACAGCAAATTGCTCCTTTAATTTAATATTTCTCTTTTGGCTATTTTTATAAAAGGATGCTAATATAGGAGATTGATTCATTTTCCAGAAGAAAATTATGCCAGATATGAGTTTTTCCCAAATCATTTGCTACTGAAACCAAAGGATCAAGCAAGCCAGGCATATGAGCAATAGTGCAAATTGCTTCTATTACAATTTGCTTAATATGAAATCATGTAATGGCTCATCATCCCTCTGGCAACAGAGGAGTGGATAATAATATTTCTTGCTGTTAGTTTGGTCATTCAAATATTTTAAATTCAGTATTGAAGTAACTGCAGCCTGTTTATTGCATGTGCACCATAGCAGTGCAGCTGAAACGCATGTCTGTTGCTTGGGTAATGAGTAATGCCAGCTAACAATTGACTAGAGTGGCAAAATAAGAACTCAGCAATTTGCTTCAGATCAGTAAATGCAACTCGTATTAACTTTATCAACAACTAAACAAGGTATTAGGAGTTTCTTCCATCATCAATTTTTGGTTGAATCTGGTGTGGTTGCCATGATGGTCGCAATTGGAAAATAGAAAGGGAAACTCTACTCCACCTTCCTACTATGTTGTCAGCACTAAAATTTAGCCCAAGTGGCTATAGCTCCCAATAGCCCTTAATTTATCTGAATGTTAAAGTTTCAGATTTTTGTTCTCACTCCCACCCTGCATTAGAACCAGTGCAAAGCTTCAGTCCCTGATTTGATTTGGCAGAGATATGGCCCAATTTGGTGGCCTAATCTCCGAATCTGAATCAAATCAAAGTGCACTTTAATGTCTCCAAATTGAATTGGAACCCTTTGCATCCATTTGGAGAGATTCAGAGATATTTGGAGATTCAGACATAGAGACAACTTTAAATGTTTTTTCTACATACCTATAGGTAGCAAGGGCTTCTGAGTGCTATGATGCTAGGTCACATGGAGTGTCCTACAGAAGCATGGCGGGGCTCCCCAGTGCACTTGGCAGCAGATCTGGAACTGGACCAGAAGCACTTCTGGTCCACTTCCAGGTCTGCCAGGGATTGCACAGGGGGTCCCTCCCATGCCTCCCGAGCTCAGTGACTGGTACTTCCTGGGTGTGGGGTGGGCGGGAGGCACCTGGGGTCACCATGCAACCGATCACTGAGCCAGGGGCTGCAGGGGGGGGCCCAGCATGCTCCCTGGAAGACGTAGAAATGGTACTTGTGGTCCATTTAAAGTACTTCTGGTACTTATACCAGAAGCCCACCCCCCACTCCTGTGGGATACTCCATGCACCCCAGCATCACAGCAATCATGAGCCACATCTGCTACCTCAAGGTGTGTAGAAAAAACTTTTAAACCTATGATTGTGTCTGAATCACTGATTCTCTGAATCGGAATAAAATCTTCAGATTTGGATTCAGCTGAATCGAATCAGGGACAGTGATTCAAATTGATGAATCAAATCAATGTCCCTGATTTGGCCTGAATCTGAATTGAAAAGGGCCTACTCTGCACACCCTTAAGAACCCCAGTGCATTTGGTTTTTCCAAAAGTATTTTTCCCCCTAACCTCCTGAAACTGGACCCTGTTAACAAGCTGAACTTGCAAAGGACATTTCCAGTATTATATACAAGGTTCACCAAACCAAACCCTTTTTGTTGTCAAGTGGAAGATAGAAACCCCCAAAACCAGAGGCAAGTTTATTTGAAGCAGAAATCCTTATTAGCCCTTTTTCCAGCACATCGGGCAAATATGGTGGAACAACCCCATCAAAACAAAAACTGGGATGGCAATGGAAAACTGGGAGGAACACTAGGAATTGGTTTAGCCACCAATAAATAGCTTTAAGATGTAAATTACTGGCCAACATTGTGGCCAATTGGATGCCCTAATCCTTAACCTGGCCAGTCATGGTCAGTATATGTGAAATGAGTCAGTGAGTAAATAGTCCCGTTTCTAGTAGAAATATTACTACATTAGTAATCTATCAGCAAACTGCTGTCTTTGTTTATTAATTCAGCAGGGAGGTAAAGGCAGAAGTCAATTTGCCCTGTGTATTTTGAGGAAGCTAAGCTCTATACAGAGCAGTGTTTGACCTAAGTACAGGAGAACATGAGAAATTTCGTACTGCTGCCGTTGAAGCGGTCTGCTCTGTGAATAAGGAAATAACTTTGGTCTTCTGGTCTAGCACAGTTAATGGGCAGCAAAACAGAAGAAATAACTCAAAGCTTTCAAATTTTCTAATCAAATGACATTAGAACAGATTTGGGCAATTATTTTGGCTGGAGAGCTGCTTAACAAGTTTTGCTGAGCTGTTGAGGGCTGCCTGGGTATCCCCCCACCCCCCTTAACTATTGCCTCACCCTCTAGTTGCCATGTTGGGACCAGAAGTCCTGCCTCATAACCCCTGACCTTTGCCACTGGAAGTCTCTCCTCTTGCCCCTCCCTCCCGCCAATACTCCTTTTGGGAAGGAGGTTGCCATCTTTGAACCAGAAAAAAAACAAATCCCAAGAAATTATACACCAGAAGTCAAACATCTACTATAACATATTTTAATTTTATTACAAACAATATTTGTCATGATTTGTGTTTGTGTAGTATATATAGAAGGGATTGCATAATAACTCAAAAATAAAGTCTCACTCTTTTTTATATCGTGTGTATATTGTGGAGTGTGTAGGGGAGGTTTGAGGGGGGTGGCTGTGTGGGGGCATAGGGTATGTTGGTGTGTGTGTATATGTCAGTGGGGGCTATAGGGACTCCTCCACACTCCCTCCATGGCATGCAGCTTATGCTGCTGGCAGCAGCAGCAGGCAGGGGGGCTCAGGGCACTTGTACCTAGCACTGGCATCCATGGGGCAGAGCTTTGGCTACTTCTGCATGCGGCAGGGAGGGGTACAGCCTGCCTGACCGCTTCTATCACAGTGTCTCTGCACCCTGTGCTTGCAATTCCCACACTCACACTGGAGAAACCCCACACTGGACTCCATTGGGAAGCAGGGGATGGGGCTCCCTCCACTCCTGGTGAAGTCTTGGGACCTGTGCAGTGGGTGGGAGGAAAGGCAGCCAGCTTCAGTGTGGGGCTTCCCCTGGTGCCAGTGCGTGAGCTTCAGGTATGCAGTATGCGGCAGCCAGGCAGGCTGTGCTCCTGCCTCCCCTGCCCCGTGTGCAGCGCTGGCTGGAGCTGCACCCTGCCAGTGCCTGCACTGGGCACAAGCTCTGTCAGCCTCCCTGCCTGATACTGCTGCTGGGATTGGGGACTGCACACCATGTGGGGGAATATGTGTGGGGTCCCCGTAGTCCCCAAACTCCCTCATACCCACATCCTGGCCCACAGGCTGTATTTTGCCCATCCCTTCATTAGAAAGTGCAGTACAGTGCTAGAAATGAGAGTTGATTTATGGACACTAAGTATTTACAACATTCTTTATGAATAAATAAAAATAGCTTTCTTATATGGGACAATATCAAAGCAAAACACTATTGAGCACAGAAAAATCCTTTTTGTTTTTAATCACCACCTGTTGTATAACAGCCTGTTGTATATTCTCTTGCATGAAGTTTCAGAGATGCCAGGTGACCAGCTCAGCACAAATTGACTTCACTGAATCTGCTACAATTTTCAGGCTTTAATGCTGCATTGTGAATTCTTATTACATTGTACATGCTAGTAAAATCCCCCATGCAGTCTATCTTATTGACAGACAAAATCTCATGTCCTCACTCTTTCTCACCTGTTACCTGATTTTGGAGTCCTATGAGACTTTAGCTTTATAAGAAAACTGACGTTAAATTAGACTATGATAAATGCTTATGTTATGCTTTTTAAAAATCCATATGATCTTTCTTAGTGTAATTGTGTATGCTGCTGTTTGCTTTAGTAGAAGAAGCACCACTATTTTGGTTAATTATAGAAAAACAGGACTTTTATGTAAGGTAAATTTTAAAGATGAGGTTATTGGGTAGAGTCTTTAAGATCATAATCGTTGTTTTAGCACAATTATTATGTTTTTCTGTTGTTCAGTAATTATTTCTCCCAACAATACAATGTTTCCCTCCCTTCACTTGTAGGTGAAACTTGAAGTCATCTGGAGCCTTTCAACTGAGTTAGGTTGACTTTTGATCAAGTTATTTTAGTATGTGGAAGTCTCCAGTGGGAAAAATTTAGAAATCTTAGTATATGAGAACTGAGACTTTTAAAACAGCAAGACAACAGGCTAGAAGAATTAACTAAGCAAAGGATAAGGTGGGGGCAGAAGTAATAATCAAAATGATCCAGATGCCTTTGAAATGTTTCAAAGGGCCAGCTGTACATGCCCTTTGAAATGTTCCAAAATGGCTTAAGTGTTTCAAAATAGCACTTCATTTAAAGAGGTACTATTTTGAATCATTTCATTTTTTTTATAAGTCTGTGGAGACGGGGGACCTATCAGAGGTCCACAGAATCCCACAGTACTCTTTTGCTTCCTCCTTTCCTTCCCCACAGGAGAGGGAGGGTGAATGGCATGGACAACCTAGTTAAGCACCTAGTAGCAATCCCAAAATCCATACCAACTCTTATGGCTCCTGCTGCTACTGGAGCTGGGTTCTCCATCCCCAGTCCATTCTGGTCAGAAGGAGAAAGGAGAAGTTCAGGGAATTTGGGACTGGAGTGTCAGAATCCAAGTGCAGCCACAACAAATTTTGAAGCATTCCCCCGTGGGGTGAGGGGAGAGAAAGGGGCAGGATGGTGTGTCCTGTGGTTGAGAGAATAAAAAATGTTTCCAAACCACTTACATTTGTACCCTAATCCTACAGTGCGAGGGACAGTCTCGTGGTTCCTTCTAACCTTTAGTTCTTATTATTCCACACATACATTAATATTTTAATATGAAAAGCAGTATGATGGGAGGGAAATGGGTCATGAGACATGGGGCTGGAAACTGAAATTTTTGTTTTGCAAGAAACCCCAACACTTTTTGTTTTCTTCCCTGAATTGAATGGAAATTCAAAATTTCAAAATGTACAGGGGAAATGAAAATATGCTGAAAATATACATGCTGTCTTATTGAAATATCTCATTCTGATGAGGTCAAAATATCTCTTTTTGACTACCATTTTTACTTGTTTTATGAAGTAGCAAAATAATGAAAATAGTAAAATGTTTTTCTACCTTATCAAAATGAAATGGTTTGATAATTTTCCACTGTTACTATTTTGATGAAATTTGATTAGTTACTGCAAAGTTCTACGATTTTCTGAAATCAGTATTGAAAAAAAATGGTTTTGTTGGAAAATTCTTGACCAGCTGTGGTCACAAGCCAATTGGTGGTGAAGGTGATAACATTGTAATAGATTGTGAAGTCATAGAAGTAATGCTGAAAGTTCATCTAACTTAACCCCCTGCTGAGGCATAATCACCCCTATGCAAGCCATCCTGTCCGAACCATAATCTGAACTCTACATAAGGCTACGCTCATCCTTGACACAACATAGACCTAGCACACTAACCTGCCACAGGTAAAGCAGGGGGACCACAGCAGCCAATATCCTACTTCTATAAAATGTTATCAATATATGCTCAAGAGGTCCTGGGTAGAGGGCCATGCTCCCCACTACAGAGAAAGGCAACCCTCCCCCTCAGTCCAAATCAATCTAACCATGAGGTAAATTTACTTCCTAACCCCAAATATGAGGATTGATCTGACTCTGAGCAGCTGGGCAAAACCCTTTAGCCAGGAACCTTTGACTGTGGACCCAGCAGGAGCTTTGGCATACTCCATTCAAAGTCTTCAGTGTTGGCTGTAGTCAGTATCCAATGCCTCTAGGAAGGCTTAAAAACACCCTGACATATATAGCATAAAAAATGGGGCATGGTGGGGTAAATCAGAAAAGCCTAGAAACATAGGAAATACCTATGGTAAAACACAGGTGTGATTATGCCTGTATAATCCACAACCAGTGGGACTGTATTTGAAACCTCCTGCCATTTTGACATGGACCTATTAATAATTACCCATTGATTGTGGCTAGTAAGCCAGTTATCTATCCATGTTCTAATAGTTCTATGTAGCCCACATTTCTCCGATTTGTTTGTGAGAAGGTTATTTTGGGACCTTCTCAAAAACCTTGCTGAAGTCCAGATATGCTATTTCCACAGCATTCCCTTTATCCACTCAAGTAGGAGTGGAGATCAGGTGATCAGGTTTATTTGACATTGATTTTTCGTAAATCCATGGTTGCTGGTTTCAGTCAGCCTTTATTCCTCCAGATGCTTGCAAATGCCCTTCCTTAGAATATGTTCCAGTAAGTTCTCAGGTATTGAGGTGCGGCTAACTGGTCTGTAGTTCCCCAGGTCCTCCTTTTAGGTGTTTTTTGTTTTTAAGAGGACTCTATCAATGCTCTAGTACTTGGCCTATCTTCCATGACTTCATGAGAATCATTGCCAGGGACTCAGAGATTTCCTCTGCCAGTTTCTTCAGGACCCTGGGATGGAACTCATCCAGCCCTCCTGACTTGAATTCATTCAGACCCCCAAAAAGCTCTGTGCAAGTGTTTTGTTATCTCCTCCTTCAGTTTGCCTCCTTCCTTATCTAAATAATTCCCATCAGGTATGTGGCTGCAACTTCATGTTTTATGAAGACTCAGGAAAACTAGCTGTAGAGTAGCAATTCCTTTGCATCTTTGGTTAGTTCACCCTTGCTTGTTAACAGAGGACCCACAGCTTCCATGGTCATTCTTGTTTAGTGAACATATTACTAGGCCCTCTTCTTCTTGTCTTTAACCTCTTTTGCAAGGTATGGCTTGTTTTTTATTTTTGCCTTCCTGATTTTTGTCCCTTCAAGTTCTTTTTATTTTCTGGTGTGTGTCCTTGGTGATCTGCCCATTCTTCCATTACCTGTATCCTTGTCTGCTTCCTTTTGCATTTGAGGCATTTTAGAAGATCTGTATTGGTTTCTTGCCATTCTTCTTGTGCTTCCATTGTGTCAGGGCAGTTTCTTGTTGCGCTTCTAATACTGTGCCCTTTATGAGCTCCTTGCTCTCCTGGGTGCATCTGTTCTTCAGTCTATCCCCTATGATACCATGCATCCTTGAGTTGGCTGAAGACTGCCTTTTTGAGATCTAGCATCCTCATTTTGCTGATCTCATGCTTTCCCTGTCAGGCTCTGGAATGCTAACATATTGTGATTGCTTCCTCACAAGCTACCTATCACTTTCACATACTCTGCCAGTTTTTTCAGGTTCATCAGGACGAGATCCAGGATAATGTTCCCTTAGCTTTATCTTCCAATTTCTGGAACAGAACATTGTCCTTCATGCAAGTTAGGACATTTTATTTTGCCTTCATTGTTCTTCCAGCAGATGTCTGGAAAACTGAAGCCTCTCTTTAGTACCATCCCATAGCTTTTGGATATGGATAGATTGTCACTTGCTTGAAGACTGCCTCATACAACTTCTGTTCCTGATTAGGTGGTTTATAATAAATCCCCACCATTATATTGGTGCTGCATCTTTCAACTTTCATTGTCACCCAAATGAATTCTTTGCAGTATTCTTCTTCCTGAGCCAGGGAACAAGTGTATGTATTTTTTGACATACAAGGCAACACCACCACCACCTTGCCTTCCAGTCCTTCCCTTCCAAATGTTGAAATTCTAGTCATAAGAGCTGTCCCACCAGGTCATAGTGATGCCAATCAGATCATAGTTTTTTTCACAGGCAGCAGCTTCGAGCTCCTTCTGTTTATTCCCCCTAGTTCTTGCATTTGTGTTCATGCATCTGATTGTATTTTGCATTTTGAGCTTCTCACTCTCCTTTTCATCACTTATTGCAGTCCTGTAGCTCTCTGGCCCTTTTCCAGAGCTGAGTTACATCTTTGAGCCCTTTTCCCTCTGGACTGCATGTTTTGTTGCTAGAGTGTTTTGATCCCATCCCCCCGTAGAACCTATTTTTAAAGCCCTCCTTACCAGGTTGGCTGGACAACACCCAAAGATACAAATGAATAGTTGGCTGTCACTCAAACCTCTGATCACTTTGAAGTTACAATAGGAAAGTAGCATTAACATAATGGGATTTAATTGCCATATTCAATAGTTTACAGTTTGGGCATCAAAGGTTCTTACTTTCTGAATAATCTGTATTTACAGTTTGTACGTTCTGAGGTTCATGCCTTACAACCTACGCTTGAGGCTCTGTGCCCAGTTATCAACCTTTCGAGTGGGGAAAACTGAATGGAATGCCTGGAGAAGTAACTGCAGAGCAACATATGGTAATTGTTTTACCTCCAATTACTAAGCATACTGCCTCCACGCATTTCTGGCCATGTTGGAATGTGAACCTGGGTCTCATACCTGTCAAGTAGAGTACAGTTCACAGTGTTCACAACTAATTGTAATTGCATGTGTCTGCTCATTTTCTCTACTCTAACTTATTCATAATATTGCTTTGAATAGCCGCTTTTCTATTGGGATAATGTTAATCAATTAAAAAACACCATTGTGCAGACTTTTACTAAAATGTGTCTGCTAAATAGACTGGACTCAGGCAGATCATTTAAAGGGAATATTTTAATATTACTAAAAGGAAATTAATATTTCAGTTCAATTTATGTCATTCATTAAAAAGGATGCCTGATTTAGTATTTCATTTCTTAAAGCTGAGCTCAAGGCAGTAGAGCATTACTAATTGCTGTATTTTTTCACTTTGTGCTGATGCCTGTGTGGTGCCACTAAAAAGCTAACTTAAGACATTCATCATAAAATGCAGGAGGTCTTAGTTTCACTAATATGCATTAATTCCAACTTTAAGCAGAAGCAAACTTTATAACTGAGCAGAGGTCCACATCTAACCTAAGTGTATTTTAAACATACAAATTCCCTGGCATTGCAGTGGCCAAGGCATTGGGATTGATGCCCTCTTTTCCCCTGACCCTTATTTGTGATTATGCTGTAGAGATTATTTTTTGTTTTGGTGCAAGGTACTTTGAGGCTGTGATGTGTGAGAGAGTTCAAACTGTATGGTGTTGTGGCCAGTTTTGGACAAAGAGTTGCCACGAATACAGAGAACTGGATTAATATACTTTGTGGGGTCTGGGAAGCCCTTTACAGTCCTGTATCCATCATTATTGCTCTTCTTTATTTTCTTGTGGAATAGTATATAGATCTGAAATTTGGGATTTGGTTAAAAAGGGTTCTGTTCCTCTTCCTGCCCCTGCCTCCCTGCCTGATTTTTTATTTCTGCCAATTTAGAGCTGGAGAATAATGATACCTACCTTTGCAAATTGCTTTGAAACATAACGGAAAGTTTGATAAGAGCTCCTGTTATAATTGTTATAATTATTGTTATTTTTATTATACTTTAATAAAATGAAATATATAATGAAAATATAATCATCACTGTATTATGCATTATAACTATATGCATGTTACATACATATATGATAATTTATTTTGTTGTTATCTTGGCAAACCCTCACAGTCAAGGATGATTGTCTTCCATGATTACTTTATCTGTGGGTCCAAAGATGGAATCAATAAAATCTGTTGCAGCTTGGGCACACACATTTCATAGATTTCATAGACGTTAGTGCTGGAAGGGACCTTGCAATATCATTGAGTCCAGCCCCCTGCTCAAAGGGCAGGCATTCAGCAGCGGTCAAATGATCCCAGCAAGATAGGAATCCAAATGTTTCTAAAGGAATCCAGAACAAATGCCTGCACCACCTTTGGGATGAGTCTGTTCCAGGCCCTGAGGACTCAGACAGTTCCTGGTGCACACCCCTTATATACTTATAGGCTGCTACGAAGTCACTCCTGAGCCTACGCTTTTCCAGGCTGATTGTGTCCTATGTCTCTCAGCCTCTCTTCATAAAAGCCTTCTCTCTTGTCTGCTAATCATTCACGTGTCTTTCCTCTGGACTCTCTTGAGCATCCCTACACCTTTTCTGAACTGCAGAGCCCAGAACTGGACACAGTATTCCAGCTGTGGTCTCACCAAGGCCAAGTAAAGTGGGAGGATGGCTTCCTGGGTCTTGCTTGAGATGCATTGGAAGATGCATTTTTACATGTTTCCATGTAGGTTGGGTGACTCCAGATTTTTTACTTTGTCCACAACACAGTTTCTGCTGCTTTTGCTTTTCCATCTCCTGTTGTCATTATAAGGTTTCAAAGTACTAAGCAGCAGACTCTCCCTCCATTTGGGGAAGTCCTGGGTGATTAGTCTGACATGAAAAAATGCAACATCAACTCATGTTGGCCTTGAGGACTTCCTTGAGGCCTTCTCTCTGCCTTCCTCTTGAGCATATGCCTTGACTGAGCTAGAAGAATAAACTTGCTTTGGGAGTCTGGAGTTGGACATCTGGATGATATGGCTGGCCAAGCAAAGTTGATGTCAGATGATTTTAGCTTCAATGCTCATGGTGTTTCTTTGTGACAGGATGCTAATGTTGGTATGCCTGTCTTCCCACTGGATTCAAAAGATCTTCCATAGGCAGTGTTAAGGGTACTTTTCCAGTGACTTGAGGTGTTTCCTATACATTGTCCACATCTCAGCTTCATGCAGTAAGGTGGAGACCAAATCTGCTTGATAAACCATGAACTTTGTTTTGTACCTGATGCTGCATTCTTTGAATGCCCGTTTCCTTTGGCATCTGAAGGCTGCACTTGCACATTTGAGGCAATGTTGGATTTCATTGTTGATGTCAGCTCTCTGCAAGAGTTATCTTCTGAGATATGAGAACTACTCAATGTTCTTCAGAGTCTCACCCTGTGCTGGGGACTGCTTATTAAGAGCTTGTTGATGGAGGACCTTAGTATTCTCAATGTTAAGCACCACAGTCCCATTTTCTTGTATGCCTCAGTATAGATATTGATAATTGCCTGAAGATCTGCTTCCAAGTTAGCACAGATTTTGGCATAATCACCCTACTGGAGCTTGGTGATTGAGGTCAGGGTGGTCTTGGTTTTGGCATGGAGTCAGCTGAGGTTAAACAGTTTAACTCCACTCCAGGTGGAAGCTTGTTGGTGGTCAGATGTAGCATCACCATCACAGTAAAGAATATTGAGAAGTGTTGAAATGATGATGCAGCCTTGCTTAGCTCCCATCTTAACTTCAAAGGGATCTGTGATAGACCCATTACTGAGAACCACCACTTAAACACAGTCATGTACCAGGCAAAGAATGACAATGAATTTTGGTGGGTATCCTTCAAATCCTTTAGAAGGATGCTCCACAGTGCTTCTCAATGACAGAGAAGAAAGCCATTTAGAGAGGTTTATCTTGCTCCTAGAATTCATCCTGCAGTTGGTGATCTGTGAAGATCATGTCACTTGTTCCCTTTGATGCCCTAAATCCACACTGAAATCCCGGGAGGAGCTCTTCAGCAAGTGGAAGGAGACAGTTGAGGAAAGTTCTCACAGTTATCTTTCCTGTGGTGGACAGCAAGGTGATCTCTACGTAATTTCACAGTCAGACCTATCTCTTTTCTTGAAGATTGTCACAATCATGGCATCTCTGAGGTCATCTGGGACCTCATCATTTCAAATCTTTAAAATGAGTGCATGGAGCTACGATGTGAGATCCTGTCTCCACTGCTTGAAATAATTTTCTGTCAGCTCCAGCTACCTTGTCATTCTTTACCTGCTTGATGGCTTTTCTCACCTCATTAATGGTTGGAGGCATTCCAAGGACTGTTTCTGTTTGGGTGTTGTGTGATGGGGCTGAGAACACTCTTGTCAACAAAAGAGTCTTGATTAAGACTTGGGAGATCCAAGAGTTGATTGACCACAGCTGCAAAGCTTTTTGTGCTTGGATGAATGACATCAACTTCATGCAAAAAAAATTGAATCACCAACATGCCAAGGCAGAGGTCCAAAGAATGCCCTGCAATCTGAAGAAGAGATGGTGGGACGAAAAGGTGAAGGATATTTAAGATCTCGCTGATGTCCACAATATGTGTGGTTTATTCAGTGCCACCAAAGCTTCTACAGTCTGACCACTTGGGGACCAGCTGACTTAAGACTTAAGGATGGAGGAGACCTGATCAAGAGCATTTCCATTAACACCCATTGGAAAGTGCAATTTGAAGACCTTGTCAATTGAGTTCCTGATAACTATAATAATTATTATACTTTATTGTTTCTGATAAGCATCATTGTTTCTTAAGTTGCTCAAATAATGAAAACTTTGAGTTGGAGACTGATTTATGTTAAATTGGGGAAACTCCAGTTCTATCACATACTTGATGATAATTTTATAGGAAAGCTTAGCTCAGTACATTATTCAGAAATATTATTCAACCGGTGCTCATTTTCAATTATTTTTTTAAATTAACAGTGGCACAATTTGATGAAGACATGTAAACATACAAGCAAGGATTTTTTAGAGTTTCAGTTGATTGGCTTTTCTTGGCAATACTTAGGAAAAAGTAACTGAAAATTCATCTTAGCTCTGATACTCAACTCCCATTTACAATGTCATATACAAAATACTTTTACTGTCGAATGATCATTTTTCTATTATTAATAAACATTTAGTGTTAAAATGTACACCATACTTGCTTATCTGTGGGAACCATGATGCACTCAGTTTACACCAATATATCCCAGCATTCTGTTTTTTTTAAATAATTTTTGAAATTACTGAACCTTAGTTACTGTTTCTCCAGAAACAACACCGTGCCAAACTAACAATACTTTTGGCATAACTCCTAGAACTTAGACTGAATATATCACCTATAAATCTATTTCAGTGAATATTTTAAAATATAAATGCAGTTTCTGTTGTTTCACCATGATCATAATTTTTAAAAAGTAATGAGACAGTATTTGATGTGGCTCATCTAAAAATGATCAAGGTGATCATTGTATTTGATTATTTCATGCAGTTTCAATGGCTCCTTTGTTTGTCTGTGATGAGAACAGTTATAATATATTTTGGAAAATTTCACTTTGATGCTTATAGGAATAACCGAAATAACTGGGTTATTGCTACATTGCAGAAATGGACCTTTTGTGAATAAGTATGAGTATGAAGGTTTGCTGTGGACACCTATCCCAGTCACTGAAAGATAAGTGAGGATGAGGCTTTAAAGTGCAGTAAGTGCTCCATGGTAACCACCCTTATCTTTCAGTACAAGAAACTGTCTTGTGCTAAGTTATCTCATCTTCACTTACATGTCTGGATGGTTTCCCATGGAGCATGTAACATGGTATATAAAGCCTTACTCTTGCTTATATTGCAGTAACTTGTTGGTGCATCGTTCCTTGTAATAGGGAGCCATTGGTCCCTGTTACCTAGGAAAGGTGAAGAAAGAAACTTACCATGCCAGCAGCGAGGTGGCAGGAAATGCTGACATCATCAGCCTGCTTTGGGAGCATCCACCGTACCTGTAAGACAGAAAGCGTTGAGAACTAGAAATTGCAAGGATAAAAGGAACGATGAACAAGCAGTATGTCCACAGAAGGGGAGCCTGGAGCTGTAGTAATCTAATGACAATGCTGATTTTTGTGCGGAGGCATGAGAGCAATGGAGGGTAGCATCTCTCAAGAATCAAGGATTTGGGGATATAGAAATGTTGCCTGCAAACCAGGGGTTGGTGAACTCCAGACAAGGTAACAGGAAATAATTAGAGACTGTTATAAGTTAGTGATTGAATAACCAGACTGGGGCAACTTTTCTAATTGTGCTCTGCTCGAAATGAGAAAGCCTTGTTAGGCAAAGAAGCTGTTTCTTTTGTTGTTTTTTTTCCTTTTCCATGTTTCATTATGGGTCTCAATTATGATGGCAAGGCTATGAATTGGATGTGCCCACAAAAGCCGAGAAACATTGTACTCATTGTGAAGCAAGCAGGCTTCTGGTCACAGAGGCATTAAGTGAGTTAAAAAAAAAAATTACAACTGCAACCATAGCACAGAGTTGCCCATGTGTTCTTTTTCTAATTAACTCCCCATCAAGGTGTGGCAGGAGAGTAAAACACGGGAGAAACTCTTGAGTCTAAGTCTTTCTCTCTAATTGACTTAGGAATTATACCTGCGCACATTCCTGTTCTTATTTTCTTTCCTAATCTCTGTCAGTCTATGGGACTGTCTGCAATGGTTCAAATTCAGGTTTTATGTACAGTGTAAATCAGGAAAAACTTCAGACTTTATTGCAGCTCCTCTAAATGTATATATATTTAAAATGTATTAAAAACTTTAAATACATTTAAATTACATTAAGGTTGCAAAGCAAGAACTGGAAGGTTAGGACATGACAGGGAATGTTGCAGAGTAGTTCTACATGCATTATGTATTGTTTTTACTTTCATGATCATCTGTATTTCTTTTTATTTCCCCATCTCATTCAGAGAATGATTAGTTATTTAGTATGTCTTTACATCTCCTTCACTCAGTATTTTAACACACACTTTAACCTTGCACTGAACAAAAAGTTTGAACAGTGTTTTTGTTGAACTGCTTCACAAATGACCTTTTCACAATACTTCTTGTGAGTGATGATAATGCTTAGAACAAGGAATTCAACTAGATGACCTCCTAATGTTCTTGCAAACTATCTTTCTATGTGGTTATGATATTGCCAATTTTTACATTTGGAAAAATGGGAATTAAAGCCAGTTTTCCTTATGTTCCACTGATTTTGGCACTCAGCAGCACTTGGTTGTGTTTTTTGGAGTGTTTTAACACTTTTGTACCATTTTAAATGTTTGAAGCATAGCTCCAGTTGCCTTGGTTTGCAGCTTTGAACATTTAGGACTTCTGAAATCTGGTTCTTGTCCTGTACTGGTCATTCAAAAATAAAGTATATAACCTTGGTTACCAACTATGAAAACATATTTGTTTAAACTGAATTTCCCAGCATGATATAGTAACTCTGTTGTAGAGGCGGGCATAGAATCCAGTTATCTAGCCTCACATTCAGTTTCAGTTGACAATGATATTGTTCTTTCTCTTCTTGTCTTATTCACAACACACCTTCCAGCTTCCACAGCAGATGGGTCAGGGATCATTCCAAAAAAACAACCTCACTCAGTATACAACCATGATTCATTCCCCTTTCAGTCCTGTGGAGAAAAAAAAATATGATTGGAAGGGCTCCCACAGTGTTTTGTCTGACAACAGTACCAACCACTTGTTAGGCATCCTTAACTCTAGGTAGTACTACCAGCTTTGTCTGCAATAGCAAGACAGAATTTTGTCTCAATTCATTAAAAATAAAGATTCTGTCCTGTGTATTTTATGGTCCAAAATTTTAAACAAGCTACACAAACTCTATTCAATGTTTGCCTCCTAAGGACTGCTGGCACCACACCAGGGAAAAAGGAAACAACTAGTTGAATAAGTACCAAAAACTTGTGCATTTTTCTGTGAACTAGAAAGGTCACTAAACATCCTTAAATAGCATGCCAGATTTCAGCTATGAGCATGCTTTGTATGCCTTTATAACACAGATCAACCCTTTCTAATCAAGCCTTTTGCCACTGTGTATATGCCTTACTTTTGACCAAATCTATTTTCCATACTTCACAATGTGTTGCAGATTTAATTGAACAATGAAGCACAGCAGGAGAGTTATTGATTTTCTGTAATCCAAAGCTACAGGGCAATGATTTTAGAAGCAACATGATCTTTGCCATAGGAAGGATTATACAATCTATATCAGCCTGAAATAAAAAGCAATAGTTAACCAGCACGAAATTTCAATTCATGATGTAGCTCTTGTAATGATTGTGTATTAATATTTTTGCTACTTTTGTGTGTTTTCCTAGAAAACCTTGGGAGTATTAAATTTGTTAATTAGCTGTTGACAACAAAAATATAGTGCTTAATAAGAGTTTTACAGTTGATTTCAATGGAAGCAAAGTGAAATCCCACATATTAATTGCAGTTTTATTTGATTGGGTGGTTATTGCACACTATAAGGTTGTTCTGAGAAATTATGGACATTTCTTAGTCCTGCAAGAAGGAAGGAAGGAAGAAGTGGGCATTAAAAATTGATTGAATGAGTGTGAAAATACCTTCGGGTGAGGAAGCGATAATGTTCAGCAGTAGGAATCAATGTGACCAAAGGTACAGAAACAATGGGAAAGGAAAATGCAGCAGTGAAGTGTGAGGATTACAGTAAATTTATAGGGGAAAAAACTGAGGGGAAAGGCTGAAATGTGATGCATTCTTTCTCACTGGAGTTGAAGGGCTTGCCTGTGGTGTGGTAATAAAAAGCTATTGCATAGCATGCTGAGTGGGAGGTGATATGAGCAGAGCAGTGGGATGAAGTGACTTCAGCTTTGAGATGTTTGGATGTACTGGGGAGACTATGTATGAGAGAATTAAAAGCCAGAGAGGGAAAGAATAGAGTTTCCAAGCACAGATTGACCAGTGCTTGGATTAAAGTTTTTACCTGTAGAGAAAGTAAGGAAAATTGGTTTAGCTAGAGTTTGGAAAAGAAGGATAGACAAGAATCAAAGACTGACACCTAGATTGCTGGCCTGAGAAACAGGCAGGATATGGAATTCTTGGGAAAGACAGAGGAAAATAGTAATGGGGGGGAAAAAGGATGCATTCAGTTTTAGACAAGACAACTTTGAGATGGTGCCTGGATATTTGTGTTCTCTCTTTCTCTCTCTCCATACATATATGTATGATATGAGCTCATTTAGCATGTATTTTACTGCTTTGAATGCACAGAAGCATGTGTTTTAAGTGCGCTCTACAGGTCCTAAATGGTAACCTCCAATGTGGCCTGGAGAGAACTAGTTTGAGGATTAACAGACAGGGTAAATTCTAGAGAATATAGACTCTTCTATATGGATTGCACATTAGATCCCATTGTGCCTCATTGCCAACGCAGGGGAAACCTGATGTCAGGCTCCCTCTGTACTGGTAAGAAGCAAGCTCCCATGGCTTGGAACCATATGCATGCCAGTTGAGGGGCTCCCAGTCACAAGGGTGCCCAGGGTTTCCTTGTGGGGGGGCACTGCTGGGGCTGAAGCAGACTTGTAGAGGTGATTCATAGATTCATAGATTGTAGAGTTGGAAGGGACCACAGTGGATCATCATGTCCGACCCCCTGCTCCTGGCAGGAAAGGGGACTGAGGTCAGATGACCCCAGCAAGGTGACTATCTAGCCTCTTGAAGAACTCCAACCTAGGTGATAGCACCACCCCTCTTGGAAGCCCATTCCAGATTCTAGCCACCCATACTGTGAAAAATTTCTTCCTAATGTCTAACCTAAATCCACTCTCAACTAGTTTACACCCATTATTCCTAGTCATTTCCTGGGGCACTTTAGTAAACAGCGCTTCCCCTATTCCCTGTTGACCTCCTCTAATAAATTTATAAGCAGCCACAAGATCTCCC
>JAGPOW010002742.1:3707761-3724167 GCA_030014935.1 Caiman crocodilus | reverse complement strand
TCAGCCTGAATCTGCTCCCTGCCCTCTGGTGTACTAACTTTGCCCCATAACTTGGTATCATCAGTGAACTTGGAGAGGGTGCTCTCCACGCCCTCGTCCTAATCGCTGATGAAGATATTAAATAATATTGGTCTGAGGACCAAACCCTGCAGGACCCCACTGCCCACCTCCCTCTCTGGGTGGTCCCTAAGCTAGTTGGCCACCCACCTGACTGTGTAAGCATCCACTCTGCAGTCTGCTAGCTTCCCACTGAGGATACGGTGCAAAACTCTGTCAAAGGCCTTCCTAAAGTCCAGGAAGATGACATCAGCCTCAGCTCCTGCATCCAGGCAGTGTGTCACCTGGTCATAGAAGGCTACAAGGTTTGTCAGGCAGGATCTACCATTGTTTCCCCTGCTGGGCCTGCACAAATGTGTTCTTTGATTATTTTCTCTAGCATTTTCCCAGAATAGAGGTAACACTGACTGGTCTAAAGTTACCCAGCTCATCCTTTCTCCCTTTCTTGAAAATGGGCACAACATTGGCCCTTCTCCAGTCCTCAGGGACCTGGCTGGAGCACCATGAGTGCTCAAACAGCTATGCCAGTGGCTCAGCTATGATACTGGTCAATTCTTTTAACAGTCGTAGATGGAGGTCATCCAGGCCTGCTGACTTGTACCCATCCAGCTCCTCCAGGAGCTCCTTAACTATTTCAGAACTAACCATAGGCAGACTGGTGCCATGTGGCAGGGGCCCTATGTTGCTTTGAGCAGAAGGAATTATAATTGTCCTCCTGCCCTGGGCATCCAGGGAGACTCCCAGAGTCAGAGGATTGCTACAGGGGTGATTCCCACACCCCTTGGGGTGCAGGAAACCCCTGGCACCAGAGAATCATTAAGATTACAGGTATTGTTCAGTTAACAAGTCATCGTGATCCTCTGGCCCCAGGGGTTTCCCACACCCATGTGGGGGGGATCACTCCTGCAGCAATTCTCTGGCTCCAGGGGTTTTCCATATCCCTGAAACCTTGTGAGCATGGCAACCATGATCCCCAAGATCCAGGGGTTTAATACCCTTCCTAGTCCTAGGGATCATGGCAACTGTGGTTCCCAGGGTTCAGGACTTTTCAAAAAAACCTGGACTCTGGGGATTGCAGCTGCCATGATGCCTAGGGCTCGAGGATGCTGAAACCCCTGAACCCTTAGGATTTCAGGTTCCATGATCCCTTGGACTCCAGGGTACAGGAAACCTTCATACCCTAGAGATCACAGCTGCCATAATCCCTAGGACTTGGGGTTTTTTTACATCGGGCATTGTGCACCCTTGCACCTGGGAACCACATCAGCTGAAAGGGCTCCCAGTCACAGGAGAGATCCTGCAACATGTGTAAATTTAAAGGTTGATAGCAACCAGATATAAAGTTAGTACACAATTTCAAAGTCTAACTTCATAACTGGTTGGAACTTTTTATGGCATGTTAAATACTTTGCATACAAGGCCGGTCTCCAGGTAACTGTGCAATTAACTGGTTAATTGCACAATACCTTTAGTGTATAGAGGAGGCCACAATCACCTTTAACCTTGAAATCAGAAAGAATGTATGAAATATTATTAGAAGGGGGAACAGGCTGATAAAGTGATATTAAGGAGATATTCGGTATATGGGAGTGCGCATAACCATGGAAACCAAGAGAAAAGGAGAAGTAGAGAAGGTCAGAACTGAGCATAAGATAGCATCTTGACTGCTCACATCTCAGGTCCACCATGTGCATGTGTGTTGTTTCTGGGACAGTGATCCCTAATGTGATTTTAAAGTCTTCTAGGAACTTAGAGAAACTTTTTAAAATCCTTCATTCTGGTGACTGTCTTGCAGAGTCTTTAGCAAGCAGTTTTTGCACCCTGGACAATATTGGTGGCTAGGACAGCAGAGGTGGCTGGGCTGTTGGTAGTTACCAGGTTAACAGAGGCCCTGGCCTGATGACCCCTCTAAGTTGGGTGCCTGGCACTGTTGTAAGTTGGGTGCCTGGCACTGTTGGTCCCCTTGCCAATGCCTTGTTACATTATTCTTATAATGTGTTCATTGCTGACACTAGATGCTGAAGAGAGAATAGGATGTAATTATAATTTCTGCATTATGCCTGTTGTTTATCTTTATTACTTTGAAGGAAAATCTTTAATTAAACTTACATTTTATAATTAAAATTTTGTGTTTTATAATACTTGCAGAACATACAGGCTCCCTAGATATTGTTAGTATTATGCTAATATTAATTTTCATTGGCCTAATACTTGACACAGCTTGCATATATAATAGTAAAGATATTTCTCTTTCCTTTTTCCGTTATGCAACATACTAAAATATTAGTTGAAGAGTCATTTTTCTCTAAAGGCCATTTAAAAAAAGTATGGGGTCATATTTTGAGCTTGAATATTCATGAATGACTGGCATCAGTGGAAAGTATATTTAAAGTCAATACTGAGCCTATGAAATAGGATATTTTACTATCTAAATAAAGCATTTACTTTCTGTTATTTATTAAACTTAAGAAAATAATGTCCTGACTGATACATTTCTACCTTTTTTATCTTGGCCTTTAATTTCCTTTAAAATTTCAGCTTGGGTTTGTTTTGTCATTTGAGATTATAAATGGTATTTTATGTGGAAATGTTTATTTATTCACTGGTGCTGATACACCGAGTTCAGAATCCTAAATAAGATATACAGATCGAAAAAAAATGTTTAGGAAATTGTACTGAAGTAAACAATGCACAACTGTCCACAGTGATCAGTTTTCTTAGACAGACTATATCTGATCTGGTCTTAGCATTTTGGACCAGACCTGAAAAGGCAAATTTTTCTGTGCATTTGCCACATGCAACTGTAATCAGATCCTATTCAACATAATTGTACTTCTTTGTACAGAACTTCCCCAAAGATTTTCAGGATCTTTTGAGGAGAATCTGAAAATTTACTGATTCCTTTAAAATAACCTGTGTGATTATCAGGAGGTGAGGGAAAATATTTCTTCCTCCTCTTTGGTTTTCCTTCTCCACTCCATCAGCTTCCTGAAAAAGAATGCATTTTTCATATCCTTAAAACATGGATGAGTATTTTAGAAGCCTGTGTAACATTTACTGTTGAATTGTCAACAATGTTCTTTGAATTCCTTTAACTTTCAACTTGCTTGTGACCTGCTATTGGCATTTTCAAGTTCTGTGACTCAGTTCCAGTCCTGAAACTCCATAATACATCTTTAAGGTAAGATATCAGCCACTGCACAGAAGGCTGATTAACTCAAGTATCCTGTTGTGGTCTTTTTGTGGGGGCTGGGTAGGTGAGAGCTGCAGAAAAAAGACAAGCACCTGTGTGTTGAAAGAAATAAAAGATTTTCATGTTAACTTTTTGCCTATCAGTTCTGATCCTTCATCTTTAAGTTTTATTTTTATTGGTCATGGGCTGATAATATTCTAGCAGAAAAAATGTCGAAAGTAATGCTACTTAAAAGTTTTTGTGTATAATGGGTTGCTGCTGAGTTGCACAGTGATAAGACTATCTTTACTGAAAGAACATCATTTGTGTAGTCCTTTGTTTTAAAATGTAATTACTGTAAAGAAATATCTCTTTACCCTTAGGTAAGAGAACTATATATTCCTGCAATGGAGTTCCTTTCTCCATTAATTGGACACTGAGCCTTAGTCCACATGCATGTGGTTGTTTGATTCCCTTGTGTCACCACTAGTTGTCCCCAGTGAATGCTTGTACTATGTTCCCTCTGGCATGGAGCAGGTTACTCCAGGTTGGGTGGGGGAGGCTTAGGCCAGCATTGGACTAGCCTCAACAGCTTTATCTGAGGTCCTCAAGGTTTTCCGGGGCTGCAGCAATGGCGATCCTGCTGTGTGGAGCTTGGCCTGCAGCTGGAGTGCGGCCCTGGCCAGTCTGGCTATGGTTTTGAGTGTTGCGTGCTACCCCCATGTGCACTGCTCCACCTTTTTTTTTTGTGTTTTTTTTGACCCCTGGATACCTCTCCTCTGCCCCCCAGCCCTGCTGCTTTGCAGTGCAAACACCAACTGAATGTGTAGTATGTGGCTCTGCAGACATGTTTGCAGCATCACCTACCTCACGGCTGCACTCATCTGGACGTGGCCTGAGGTAACAAAGGGTCGATGTCTCTGTAAAGCAGGGATGGCCCTGTGGGCTGGATGAGGGGTGCAGATTGAACCAGTTTGTGGCCCAAATCAGGCTCATAGACCAGCCCCATGTACCAAATCCAGTTCTCAGGGCCAGTCTGCTGTGGGAAAACATGTCCCTAGGTTTGACTAGACTTAACTATAGTTCCCCTAAACCAGAGGTTCTCAAACTGTGGTCTGTGGACCATCACTGGTCTGTGAGCTGCATTCAGGTGGTCCACAGAAAGGTGACCTAAGGCTAAAGCTGTTGTGTGCTTTGATTTGTAGAACAAAAATAAGTTTAAGTGGTCCACCAAGACCCTCAGCAATTTTCAAGTGGTCCATGAAAAAAAAAGTTTGAGAACCACTGCCCTAAACCATGACTGCCTCCCAGCAGGCACCCAAGAACTGAGAACCCCTATCATCTCAATTCCCACTGCTTTTGTGGCATGATTATGCAAGACTGCAGGCTTTTGTCCATTCCTGTGAAGTTTGCACCTGTACCAAGAGACCCTCTCAGAAGCCTTGCAGATTTCTCCAATTGGTCCCCATCACACCGTTTATTGCCTGCAATCTTCTTAGACTTCATTGTTGGCTGTCAGTCCTAAATAGTTTCTCTATTATCCTGACTGAAATAGACCAACTTACAACAATAGCCCACTTTATCTCATACTGGGACCTTCTCTCAGCAAAAAATATAGCCCAGTCATGACTGGACTGCATGCTATGCCTCTAAGGCCTTCCACACTGCACTGTATCAGATCATAGGGTCCAATTTATCTTCTAATTCTGGTGTGGAGCTCTGTGCCTACTGAGAGTTTATGCCCCTCTAATGCTGGCCTATCATCTCCAGACAAAAGAACAGGCTGAGAGAATCAATCAGATCTTAGAACAATACCTTTGCTGTTATCTTAATTTTAAACAGAATGCTTGGGTCTTACCTCTGACACTCTCAGAGATCTCATAGTACAGTCCCGAGCCTGTCTAAACCCAGCAAAACCCTTTCTTGGCAAATTATGGGTTCCTTGTGCCAACAAAATTGTTATACCATATTCAAAGTGCAGGGGTAATTACAAGCAATACCTGGAAAAGGTAAAAGAGGCCTATGAGCAGCAGGCAGGCCACTACTACCAGCCAGGGCATACCTACTCTCTGGGGAAAAAAGTATGGCTGTCATTGAACACCTCCAAACACACTCTCTCTCATGGAAATTGGATCACTGCTTCCTTAGCCCCTTCTCCATAACCCAGCAAATAAACCTGGTTGCCTTTACAACTCTCACAGACCCAGAAGACACAGCCAGTATTCCACATGTTACTATTGAAGTTGTACATAGAAAATTCCTTACCATGCCATACCTAACCTTCACCACCTCTAGCACTAGTCCAGGGACAGGAGGAGTATGCAATCCACAAGATCTTAGATTCAAAGTGGACATGGGCGAAGTTGCACTATTCAAGAGTGGAGAGATGAGCCCAAAATTACGTGGGAGCCAGCAGAAAACTTCTACACCTCTGATGCTGCATGTGGTGCCTGCATCAGACCGGGCCTTCATGCTGGATCTGGCATGAATGGGTGGTTCTGTGGGCCTGATCTGGACTGATCCCAGATCTAGCATCCAGGGGTGGTCTGGCACAGGTACTGCATGCAGTGTGCACCCCAGACTGAACCTGTGTGCAGTGTGTGCACTGGCTCTAGCCCCTGTGCCATGTTCAGCTCATGCCAGATAGGCTTCATGTGCCTCATGCAGTGTTGGCAACTGAGGCCAGCTTGTGCTGGTCCATGACCTGCAGGCAGCACTGTGGGCCAGGTGATAAGGATCTGTGGATTGTATCTTTGACAATGACAAACCCCTTTCTAGATGAGCTCATACCAAGGATTCTAATAGACAACTGCAAGTTAATGATAATAGAGAAGGACAGAATAGAGAGGCAGAGGCAAAAACTTTAAGTTGGGGAAGGCAAAGTTGGATGTGACGTACAACACGAGAGCCTCTTCTGTCTGTTGGTAAGGCTTGAAAATGGACATCATGTCAACCTACAATTCTTGCCTCCTATACACTCCTACCAAATGGAAGTGCTAATGACTTACATAAAGGAACATTAGTGCCTTGTTAGATAAAGCCACAACAAGCATGGCTGGATACAAAGGTCAAAAGTTATAGTTAGTAGAAAGATTTTTATTGATATCAGAAGCTTCAAATTGGACTCTAATTCCCCAACAACCAGTTGCGTTATAGGCAGATGGGGTGAAGACAGAAGTGCCGCTCCCAGCTGTAACTCAGAATGGTTTCTGCAAAGTGTTCTGAGTTACAACATTACCCCAGACCAAACACAAGTTTGCTGTTGGTTCCAGGGTGGGAGGGGAATTTAGCTGTGGGCTGGAAGCCTGCAGCAAGGTTCCCATAGCAATGGACATGGCTCTTGTGCTCACTGTTTTCAGACTGGGAAAGGCAGTGGTGGGAGCTTGTTCTTGGGGCTTGCCAGCTGTAGTGAAGGGTGAGGTGGGTGAATTGGAGCCCCCTCTCCTTGGTGGTGCTCCAATACATCTGCCCCACCCTTCAGGGGGTGCTGAAGAAAAAGCCCGGACTGAACTCTTTCCCTACTGCCACTCTAAAAACAGTGACAGGCTAGGAGCTCTGCAGACACAGGTTACAGAAGACACTACATTTGAAACATCCTGATCTGATACCTCACGCAATGAGGAGTCACATTTTCACTCAACTGGCCATTTTTGAATCTGTCTGCAGCCATGAGCTTGTGTTTGGTCAGAGCACTAAACTGCTTTCTTTGGCCAGATTAGACAAAAATTATCACAGCTCTCTACACCTCTAGTTGTGCTATTTGGAGCCTGGTAACATAATAGTTTCATTGCCTCCTTTTCTTGCACATCTCCTAGTAGGGAAAATGGCGTTCTTTCAGTGTGCACTCCTTTTGACTTTGAAGTTGACAGCATAACCATTGTATATTTGTCTTGGGTTATCTGTAGTCAAGAACAAAGTTTTGCAGCCCTTTGCTACTCTGAAAGAATCTGGATCATAGATGGATGCCTGTTTAATGACTGCAATACAGTTATTCAAAGTGCACACCTAAAGGATCACAACTGTGTGCTTTCAGGATACATTTTCTTAGTGACTCTTGGTGGTTTTAGTGGGTGACTGTCTGGTGTTAGTTGTAAGAAATTTGAGATAAAGTAATTTTTATTATGATTCTATGGCTATTTTGATGATGCTGATGCACTTTTCTGGAAATATTTAAATTTGCTATTTAGTATACCAAAGTAATATTTTGCTGGGCTCCAGGGTAATGTGAAGTTATCTTTTGAGAGTGCCATGGAATATTTTAATGGTTTAATAGCTGGACCAATATCTTAAAGTGCAGAACTGAGATAATTATCATTAAAAGCTACCTTTAAAATCTTCACTGGGTACCGTCACTCAGAAATGTTTGTCTGTATTGTATTTCAAATGATGGAATTGTCACACAGAGATCCATGGTGTCATCTTTCTTTGAAGTGCTTATGGGATAGATTTATGGCAAAGATATCCTGATGTTTACAAAAAAAAATCTTAAATTTACTTCTGTGCTAATACTGGTCCAAGTGGCAGATGTTGTAGGTATAACCACAATTTTCAGTTTCAGGTGATGCTAAAGGTTTCACTCCTTTAGAGTCCCTATGCATTAATTATCTTTTAATAATTTTAAAGTAATCTTTTTCACAACACAGATCCTGTAAGCCTGATATAACTATCAAGTCTGTAGCAGTTTGTATATCAATATATATCAAATGCCAATCTTTATTAACTCATCCCAGTACTTCCTTTTATCAAACCTTTTTTTCTCCACACCTTACTGTGTTATGACTAAAATTGATACATAACTAATATCAAGACCTCAGTTTGCAAAAGGCTTGCATTAGGAAATTCATGGCTAAACATGCCTTGTGCCCTGTCCGGGCACCCTGTAGCTAATTAAAAGAAGATGGATTTGGAAAAAAAAATAGGAAATTTGTTTTTGGATGAAGTGTAGTTAACCAGTAGAACTTGCTGCTATCAATATTTTTAAGGTTAAGGATTTAATGAGATTAAAAATAAGGATTAATATTTATATGGATAATAGTTGCAATTATACTATGCAAAACCTGGTTCAGGATATAAAATCCTTATATTTCAGGACAGATTATGAAATTACCACTAAACTATGGGATTACGAGCAGTTAATGACATAATTATCTTGGAGGTTGGGTGGGGGCACTTTTTCAGTGCAGACCATTGCAGGTAGAAAACCAAACCATCTGTGACATACTTCAGTGTACATTTTACAGCAGAATCTTAATAATTTGAATATTTTGGAGAATGATGCATTCTTTTATAATAAGTTGTTTTAATTGGAATAGAGGGATTTTAACACTGCTAGCACTGCTCTTAATTAGACAGAGGAATGGATACTGCAGTTTGCTTTATCAATACCCTACTCTGCTGCCTAAGAAATGTCTGTGTAGAAAAGTTAAGAAATGTTTAAAGGGAAGGCTAAACTTTATTTTCATTTTAATAACTTCTAGTTATAAATATGGTAATAAAATATGCTTATACAATGAATGTCTAGGAGAGACATGACAGTTCATGAAGTTGCAGTAAGTAAAAAAAATGGAGAATATGCATCAAAAGCACAATATATTTGCACTAATAGTCATGCTTTTACATATACCTACTTGATAAATTATGAAGTGGCGGTCTGGTCCTGGTAAATTAATTATAGATAAGTAAAGGCAGATGAAAATGAAATACTGTAACCATTGTAGGGGTGTTAATAGTTTGCCATCTGTCTCTGCAAAGAAAGGAGGAACATAAGAGATCAGATTTCTTGGAATAAAAAATGAGAGTGCTGAACGTGGGCAGCTATTATTAGAAATAATCATTAAAAGTTTGGAGTTTCTTTAAAGTTTACAAGATACAATGCTTGTAATAAGTAATAAATTGACTTGAAGCAAGTAAGGATGGTAAAGCAGTAATTCCATAAGCATTAACTTTGCTTCAAAAATATCCCTGAAGACTGCACGATTATTAAAAAAAATAAGAATAATGAAGTTTAGTTCATGTCCTTTATGGGAAAAGTTTTAAAAGCTCTATGAAGGAATCATACAAAATGCTACTGGGAACCCAATCTCAGTGATCTAGTCAGTGATCTATCTCAGTGACTAGGTCAGTTTTTGTGGTTTGGCAAACTGATAGTTTTACCTTGGATATATGAAAGATAATCTTCATGACTTGAAGGAAATGTAAATTGATGCAGTGGTTTTTACTGAAGTCTTCAACTGGTGAAACAGTTCTAAAAAGTGTGCATTTCCTTTATTTATATCAGTGACAGAGTTAATTCTGTAGCCTGATTTTTAAAACTCATCATCACCCAAAAGACAGAAGAAAAAGCATGGTTGCACTGGACCATTTCAGCCAATATTCATGTGTATTCATGCAGGGATCCTGGTTTTCTCTGATTTAAAAAAATCCCCAATTTTTGGTTTTAAAAAAGTACTGGCAGTCCTTGGACTTATGACACAATTCTCTACAGAACCATCTTACTTTGGTCAAAAGATGACTTGCATCCAAGAAGCTTTCTCAAGCAGCATGTATCCACACTGCCCAAACTCCACCAATGAACATCCCAACTGCATTCACAAAGTTTAGTACTTTCTCCCATATGTTGCATGCCTGCCTGTTCAGTAGGGCAACTTCAACAAGATGGAATGAGAGGATCCCACCCATCTTTGCATGTAGCTTGATAGTCAGAGGGGTCTACTGTGAGATGCGAGATATGAGTTTGAACCCTTTCAGTGAAATGAGCCTGGGTCCCTAGGAATCTTTTCAGGCCAAAAGAAAGAGCCTAATGAATCTAAGCATTTACTAGGTTTTATACCAATAAGCTGGGTCAAATGAGATCACTCTTTGTGGATCACTGTGCTACACGGTGGTTTCCTCAAGCAGCAGGTTTGTGCATGGCACTCCAACAGATTTAAAACTCCACACTACCGTGGAGCATACAATTGCCATGTACGCCTAGGCACATTTTATCTAAATCCTGTTTAGGTACCATAGAAGTACATTAGGATCCAGTGGTAGCATTTCACATAGCAATATATACAAATAATGCTTTCTACTATCAATATCGTTTAGGAAACTATTTCGTACTATATCTTTCTATGCCAGACAATGACATAGCTTCAATTTTGATGCCTTCGCCATCTCTCAGCTGCAAGTACAGGGAGTCCTTGGACTTATGACGCAATTGATTCCTGAAAACCATGTCTTAAGTCGAAACATTGTAACTCGGACCTGATTTTCCCATAGGAACAATGTTATAAATGGGGATTGGTTCCTGAACCAAGGCCTGCCACCCTATTTTCACCAAAAATAACTCAGAATTTTGTGCTCAATCAATTATAGATAAGTAATATAGCTATATTCGTGTATTTATATTGTAAATAACAATCATATTGATTTGGAAGGACTTTTTTGAGGTGACTTTTCTGGACTTTTTGAAGGGTTCTTGGCTGGAGTCTTCTCAGGAGTCTTGGCTGTAGGTTCTTCTGGAGTCTTGTCTGCTTTCTTAAAGAAAGTGTCCAAGGAAGTTTGGAGAGATGTTCTCTAGGGAGACGGGTGGTGCAGCAAACTTGTTTACTGGCATGGCATGGCATATGATCAAGCATTGTAAAGTTGAAACTGATGTCAGAAAGTTGAAACAGTATCAATTTATAAATGTTGTAAGTGAAAAACATTGTGACTCAAAATGTCTTAAGTCAAGAATGCCTGTAAAGAAGAAAATGTAACACCAAATCAGCATTTTTCCATGATTAAAATGAAACACCGCTATATCTTCATCTATCTATTAGTGGTGTTTCATTTCAATCATGGAAAAATGTCAATTTGGGGTTACTTTTTTAAATTGAAAATTGGGGATTTTTTTACATCAGTGGAAACCAGGATCCCTGATATTCAGCCACCTTTATTCACACTGCACTACACTTCTTCGATTCCAGTAATTTCACTGGAACTTGCAGTGTAAGATTCTATTGAATATGACAGCAGGTGGCAAAACTTGCCCATTATGAACCTCTAATAGTTTCTTCCCTTGAGACTTGTCATATTGGCATCATGAGCAGATGGAGCTTAGGCTGTGGTAAAAATTATGAGAAAACCAAAGTATCTGTCTAATCTGATTCTTGCCCAAATGATACTGATTCTTTTGATTTCAGTGTGAATTTTTTTTGTCTGTAACCTCAAAAAGAGCCAAATTGGACCCTTGAATGTAAGCAAAAGCATAATTAAGAACAGTGAGGTATTAGGAAGGACAGTCTGAGATTTACTGTGCATTCTGCTGGAATTACTAACTGATGGGAGGGAGTACAGTGGATTTAGGAGTGACAGTTTTTAAAAAGTATATACAGAAATTATTGTGCTGACATATCTAAGAATCAAAACATCAGCTTTCAATGCACTGTGTATGTGCACTGAACATGTGGTATGTTTTCAAACGAGAAGAAAAGATCAATGTAATGGCAAGTAGGGTTATTGATGATATAACTCAATGGCAGTTTTCAGTTCTCAGCACTTTCTGTTCCTGTTTGAAAAAAACAATATTTAAAAAGGAAAGCTACTTATATGATTGGGTATTTATCATGACTAAATTTATAGAAAGTGTCTTGACACCCATAGCTGAGTTTTTAAATATCCTTTAAAGCTACACACCCACTTTGCATGTGTAGAGTAGTATATTTTTGTAATTAGAAGTTGTTGGAATTTGATTGACTACATCAGTAATTCAGCTGATATTCCTTTACTAATCCACTGGCTCACAGCAGTTATTAGATGTGATGTTACAGCAAGTATAAATGATCACACCCACAGCTGTTACCAGTATTTGCTCAGAATACTTGCAACACAGCTAGCAAGAGAGATCCTAGCTGTCTTATCCTGGTAGGCTCACACAGATTATCTCACAATAGACAAGAACTAATATCTGTTGTTTTGGTTTACCCAGTTTCTCATTACATCATCTTCTGTGTTCCAGAAGCTGAATAAATCTGACCTGAAATTTGCATACTCACTTGTTTTATTTTCCCAAAGACATAAAACCACTCCAACTTTCCTTGTTAACATTTAGTCCATTCTCGGTGGATTTTTACAGGTTTACTGGTGATGTCCACATGTGGTGTGGACATTTGGTTCCCCTGAAACAACTAGCATTGGTGCACTTTGTGCCACCACTAGTTTCCCTGGGGAATGCCCATGTCATGCACACTCTGGCAAATAGCAAGTTACCCCTTTGGAGCCGGGCGGTAACTTGCCTGGGGGACCTGCCTGGGGTCCTGGGGGCCTCCCAGGGCTGCAGCAGTGGCAAGTCTGCCATGTGGAGTTTGGCTGGCAGCCTCAACTCTGTGCTGGGTGGCTTGACCCTGCTTTTGAGTGGTGCTTAATCCTAATGCTTGTGCTTGTGGTGGGAATGCTGCCACAAGGCAAAGCTTACCTTCAGTGCTGGAGCAGAAGGAAAAGCGGTGGCTGCAGGATGCTGCAGAAGATCAAAGGTGCAGTGGCCGAGATGCCGTCACCAGAAGACAAGTAGCACCAGTGCAGGAGTGGAAGGAAAGGCAGCAGCAGCAAAATGATGCTGGAGGCCAAATGCATTCCCTTATGCCAGTGTGGGTATGCTTTATGGATACATGCCACTGTAGATTCACTGGCTGGCCCTCTGAGAGAGGGGTAAAATCCCCACTGCTCGATGCCCAGGGTGGACCAGAAGTGAGGCCTCCTGAGAGCCTGGAGCACCAGGAAATGAATGGGTGCCGCAGCAGGGGAGAGTGGTGTCAACCCCGAGTGTTTGGGGTTTCCAGCTAAGGCTGGCTCAGAGGAATCAGGATACATACCTCTTGAAGCTGTGGATCCCAGAGAAAACCGATAGAGACTGGGACAGCAGTTAGCCTATGGAGAGAGGAAAAGAGGAAGAAAGTCATGAGTAACCCCTGAGGAGAGCGAGAGCCCTGAAGGAAGGTGCCCTGGGGTATAAGCAATAATGAGTCAGGCCAACATAAGGCCTGAATAAGGGCAGTACACCATCCAAACCAGGACTGAGATTAAATAGAGGCCAAGACCCAGCCACAGCTAATTGACTTTGAATTACCCTCAGCCAAGACATAACATAATCTCTGGTGGGTGTAGGGTGGGATGAAGGGGAGGCAGAGCCCTGAGACAAAAACCCAAATGAGAGATCAAAGAGAGAACCAGGAGAGGCAGGATATAAGAACTTTCTCCCAACAATAATCCTTAACATTAAGATGTGGTAGGCAAGAACCCCTGGGGACCTTAGAGACCCTCATTGGAGGACAAGTTTCTGATCCGCAAGGAGGCAGCTGTGCCCGATCGGCCCGAAAAGAGAAAACGCTCAAGCAAACACCACGGAAAACCACAGTGATGTTCAGTTTTATTTCTCTGTGGTCTTTTTGACCCCTGAATATTCCTCCATGAAGCTTCTTTGTGGTTTATGGTGCCTGGACATGGCCACTAGAACCAAGTGGTTGGCATCTTGTTGCTGTCACCTGCACCTTTCCCATTCTGTTAACATATCTATAATAACTCCTTGCCTTTGCCTAAACCAGTGATTCTTTATCAGGGTTTTGTAGCACCCTGGGGTGCCTTGAGATCCTTTCAAGGATTATAAGGTTTGCCACGCAATGTTAGCACTGTCGGGTATGCAAACATGGTTCACACAATAAACCCAATGGATAGGGACAGAAATTACACATAAATTGGTATAAGTGATTGGAAACCAGTTCAAATCTGTAACACAAGAGAAGCTCAGTGCACATAAACCACTTTCAAAATGGCTGAAGCAAGTTTAAGATAAACCTGGATGGATGCAGTATCAGACTTAACTGGTTTAGGTTAAATCAGCTTATTGAATTTCTGTCCCTGGTCTCTTCCAGATTCAAGTTAACTCACAGTCCCCCAGCATCCCAGAATGCTTTGCACCTCCTCCACAAACCCCCCTCACAGGGTGCATAGTCTAGGCTTGGCCCAAGCTGTCTGTTCCAGCCAAGCAGGGAGGCTGCTCTAGACCCTGCAGCTTCTGGCCTGGGACATGCAGGCACGTGGCTGCATTTCCAGAGTCAGAAATGAAGGTCTGTTCATTTGCTTACCAGTTCTATCTATGCAGTTTAGACTAACCTGCGAACATTGAATCAATTCAGCCTCAAGCTTTTTGACTGTCTGTACTTAGCAAAAGATTTTAAATAGAAAGCCATAATGTTAAAAACATTCCTTGAAACATAAATTCTCTATTATTTTTTCTTAGTAAAAAAAGAGTGAAAACCAGGGAAACTGGTTTTCTCCCCCATTTTTGGTTGAAAAAAAGGAATGCCAAATCCATATTTTTCCATGATTGAAATGAAACACTACTAATATATAGATGTATAACTATATATTGTGTATATATATATATATAGTTTACTGAAAATTGGGGATTCTTTTAAATCAGAAAAAAACAGGATACCTGGGGAAAACTAAGATTTGACATTTTCTGAGGGGCATTTTGGTTCTAAAAATGTTGAAAACCACTGGTCTAAACTTTATCATCTTCCATCATGAAAATATTACTGTTTTGACTATCTCTGTCTCTCTGTTTAAACCACAGAATCCTGAGTATACATGCTTGTATATAAGAATAGATTCAAGCATACCATCAGCTATCACATCATAAATGTACTCAGCATAGTACAACATGATTCATATGTAGATGTGTTACAGAATGACTAACAGCTTCCCTTTAAAAAAAAAAAAAAGAACTTGAAGGTTCTTGGATAAAAATGGTTAGGGTTCACGTGAACTAAAATGTTTTATGAAGATGCTTATTAATTTTGCCTATAAGCATAAATACTTATGCTTATGTGAGGATGTTCCTGAAAGTAATGGCAATTTCTAAATAAAACCATTTTGTGCCCAGTGAGTGGGAAACTACACAACAATGGAGAAAACTGGCTGAACCCAACTAATGGGGGTAATGACTGCACTGATCATTTATGAGTATGTAAAGAAGAGATGTGGTTCAGTAAATGATCATTGTACAGAAAATGGTTTTGTTTCAAAATTACCATTGCTTTCTGAAATGTCTTTGTAGTTGTTTTGTAAAAGATGTTAAACTGAACAGTGCTCTCATAAGACGTGAGTGTTTATAGCCAGAAATGTAACTACATTTTAGATTTGTACATAATGGCAAGCCTTATACAAACCTTGTTCAGCAAAACAGAGAGAAGCAGAAGAATGTTACTCAAGCTGTATAGAAATGGATTGTCTTTGGAATAAGAATAAACAAGCTATTTAAAAAGTAAACAAGATTAGCTTGATAATTTGTTCAATGTAAAAGGTAGTGTTTGCATCAAAAGGGAAGTTTGTCAGATACACTATATTAAATAAGCATATGCATGTGTACGGACGTGTGCACATGCGCACATATGGGTATATATGATGGAAATAATTGGAAAATACTAGGACCCCTAGGAAGGCCTATAGCGTGGCCCTGATGATGGTTAGCACAGCTTACCGGTGCCCTAGGATTGAGTAACTCAGTTCTCCTTTAACTGATAATATGACTTTGTAACCAAAAGGAGATAACATTTTCTTAAGATTTTATGAAATAAATTAACAAATCTTCACCTAAGTTAAGGACATGTTCCAAACCCAATGTGGTGAAAGAGCTAAATTTTGCAGAAGTGTCCTTTAATTGGGGTTCATATATATAGGGACATTTAGATGCAAATGCTAAAATTATTTAGGTGCCCAATTCCTTCTGATTATTGGATCCTGAGATTTCTTATTTGAATTAGTTTCATAAATACCTTCAAGGTTTGTATTTTGACCCTTATGTTTCAGAGAGGTTCAGAACCCACATATAGATTGTAGGAGCTTATCATCTTTGGATAGCTTACTCTGAAAACTGTTGGGGCACATCCACACATGCAAGCATGTGCGCTTGCAGCAGCTCAAACAGAAGCAGTGCAAATTTGAGCCAGGGCTTTTTTGCCACAGTGCACGTGCTCAGACATGCACTTTGTTGTGGAGCAAATTGTGCCACTTGGAGCAAAATAACCCTGCCTGGCTCCTCCTAGTTATAGTCATAGTCATAGTCATAGTGTCTAGAGTCGGAAGGGACCTGGGCAGATCATCTAGTCCGACCCCCTGCCTTGGCAGGAAAGAGCACTGGGGTCAGATGACCCCG
>JAGPOW010002742.1:3684991-3707661 GCA_030014935.1 Caiman crocodilus | reverse complement strand
CAGTCTCCCAGCTTTCTGATGAGAACAGGGTGAGAAACAGTGTCGAAAGCCTTCCGGAAGTCCAGAAAGACCACATCCACAGCAACCCCTGCATCTAACTGTATCTATCCTGTATCTTAAGCCAGGGGCAGCAAGAGCCCAGGGCCAGCAACTGTGCTGTCCCTAGAAGTATAAAAAGCTGTCCGGGCAAGTAGCTCAGGGCTACTTGCTCTCAGGAGCTCAGGGGCCTGGCCAATTGGTACCTGGGGACACTACCCCTTGTGCCAGCTGGACTGCTGAAGCAGTCCTAAGAGTTCCCTGCACCTTTTACCCACTGTAGCAGTCTGGCAGTGGGGGCTACTGCCTGGCTGTGACCTGCTGTGCACCTGCCAGACTCGGATGGGGACTGTAGAGCCAGTAGAGGCATCTGCCCCTCTGGTCTAGCTGCCAGTGGACTGTGGTTGCAGGGCTGGCTTTTGTGTGGCACTACTGCCATTTGTGCTTCCTGCCCAGCCATCTGGGCAACTATCACCTGGAAGATGTTCTGGGTGCGGTGGCCTGCATTGAACTGTCAAAGCATGTCCTCGTGGCCTCATTTGTCCAGGAGGTCAGCCACAGGGGTCCAAGATGCCAGCTCTGAGCAGTCAGGATCCTGCCACTGGCCTCCCTAGCAGGAATTCTGGTGTTCTCTATTGGAAAACTGAAAAATCCCTGATAAAAAAAAATCCTAAAATCACTCTCCAAATACCCCCAAATCTATGTTCCTCCATAAGTAAAACAAAAGACCACTCTAAAGAGAGGGAGAGAGACATACACACAGGCAGAGAAAGCGATCAGTTGGGCAATGTTTTATTGATGTATCTACAGTGTTAAAGCAAGTCTCTTATCATAATAATAAAGTGAACTCTAAATACAGGTTTCATGAATTCATGCATACATATTTTTCTGCCCACCAACAGGGCGATGGTCCCCACACAAGGGGTTGGTCCCCCACACAAGGGCTACGGCCACCCAACAGGGGATTCAGCCCCTACACAAGGGGTTTGCCCTCACACAAGGTGTTCAGCCCCCACACAAGGGGTATGGTCCCCCAATAGAGGCCAAATCGTGACCCCCTTAATCACATAGCTGGCGTCATTTGACCCCCAGCACTCTTTCCTGCCCATGTCAGGGGGTTGAACTTGATGATCTGCTCAGGTTCCTTCCAACCCTACCTGCTATGAAACTAGGGCTACAACCCTCCAACAGTGGGTTCATACGCCACACAAAGGGTTTGGCCTCATCCAGCCCTACCCCCCAACTTGCACCCCAAGGCTACCCCTACAACCCCAGACATCATCACTTAAATAAAAACAATCCCAGAAAAAGAACAGACAAATAAAAGGAAAAAAAAGCCTCTGCTTACCTCAGAAACAGGGGTGGAGGTGGTCCAGAGCTTCCTGGCAGAGCCCCCCAGGCAGCACAGGACAGCAGAGGGGCAGGAGGGCCCAGGCTGGGGCCACTGGTGCTGTCAGCCTGCTCTGCACTGTGCGGGTGGGGCCCCAGTCAGCCACAAGGCAGCTCTAACTGCTGGTAAGTGCCAGGGTTTTTTGGGTTTTTTTTAAGTATGGGGTGGGGGAGCATGGATGATGGGGCTTGGGGAGATGGGGCTGGCCAGGCCATGGGTCAGGGGCTTGGGGGAGGGCTGGCAGGGGGAGTGACTGGCTGTGGCAGGTGTCAGGGGCCTGGCAGGGGCTGGTGGGGGAAGGGGCCAGCCATGACCGGGTCAGGGGTCTCAGGAGGGCTGGGTGGGGGAGGGGACAGCCAGGGCAGGGGTCAGGGGCCTTGGGGGAGCTGGTGGGGGGCGGGTACAGCCACAGTAGGAGTTGGGGGGGCTGGGGGAGTGGGTGGAGCCCTTGGGGTTCCCTCCATGGTTCCCTCCCCCTCCTCTGACCCCTTACTTGCCAGCATCGGAGCCCTGGTGCTGAAACACGCAGCCTGGCCCGTCCTGTACTTCAGCACCAGGGTGAGGAGCCAACCATAGAGATGATCTGCCAGCCAGAGCATCTCCATGGAGTACCCAGGCCCTGGTTGCCTTAGGGCTTTTCTAAACTTTGGTTTTTAAACCTGCCCTGCTTTTTTAAACTTCATTTTTTTTTAGATCTCTGGCTATCCAGGGGTCTAATTTTCTTTCTTGCGCTGCAAGTTCTTTCTGCGCTGCAGGGAATATTTTCTCATTCCTGCACATGCCTGTTGCCCTGCCTCAAAGGGATTTGAGGTGGGGCAAGAGGCATGCGCACGCTCGTGTGGATGCACACTTGGTGTCCAAATTTTGATAAGCTAAACATTCAGACCCTTGAATTTAAAGGCCATTTTAAGATGTGAATGAAACTGCAGGATTGGAGCTGACAATATGCTTTGGGACAGCTTGTACTCCTAAATAATTCTTTCCCATCAGTTCTTAATGTCAGCTTCCAGGTTTGTCTCTGATCTTCTCCAAGAAAAATCATTCATCTCTGATGGTAGGGCCCAGAGAATTTTCCACGGCAATCTTAGGTTGTATTTACTATCCCACTGCCCATATTGGGATAGGGTATATGGAAGTGGGTAATATTTATTTATTACAAAGCAATTCTCTGCCTAGCATTTTATGAACCAGTTGGCCTACTGTGTTTAAGAATCCATCAGGGACTGAGGCCAGAAAGACCAATGCTTACACTTGGGAGGTAGATCACTTGTTTTCTAGGGAGCTAGTATACTACATCACTCCTATTTTAATTAGGGTCAGTCTGAGTAACTCTGCAAGTTACAGAGGTTTACAGTAGCAGAAAACTCTTTTGTCCAAACTTCTGTTCAATACACCCCTGTATATAGCTGTGATCTTCCCTGTATAATCTCCACTCTGGGTCCCTTCTTTCTATTCCTTTGTCTGTTTGTCTTGGTTCCTTTTGATCTAGCTGCTTGCTTTCAGGGACATAGTATTTTTTAAAAAAACTACTGCATGACTTCCTCACTTTACATTAGGGATTATGAAGAAGAATGGACAAGATGGACTCCATGTCCTGTAGTCACATGGAGAGGATGAAGGGGAAGAGAAAGGAGAGTCTTCTTATTCTCTTGTGCTCTCTTGTAATTCTAAACTAAAATGTAAAATTTTTTTCACCTTTGGGCAGAGACCATAGCATAGAAAACATGGATGCCTGTGAGAATGGGACATTATAATGAAACTGATGCACAACATAATTAATAGAGATCAGATCTATTAAAGTGCTGTAAAACTCTCTCTCGCATACATGAGAGCATGTCACAGTAAACAAATAAATATCAGAGACCATGTTGTTTACCATAATTTCATTTTTAAACAAGGGTTTACTATCACCTGAATTGTTTTCTGAACATTGTGATACACTGGATCAATTTAGGGATTTTACTGTAATTCACTTTACAAACTTCACAAGCTCTCAGTAAGTGATACACACATGCACATAGTTTGGTGATTTTTTTCTAATGTGACCATGCTAGATATTACAATAAATAGCACAGTCCAAATGTGACTGAAAAACACAGTCTGCATTTTTTCTCTGCAGTGGGTGAACAGGGATTTTTCCATTTCATACATCATTTACAACTTGCTGCAGTGATTCTACAAAGTCAGTACATATCCTTCAGAAAAAGTTAAGAAGAAATAGAAATAAATAGATATTTTTTTAGTCTAGTAATGTCATGGTCTAGATACATTTGGTTCCAGTCTTATTTTGCTACATCACAACAAACTACTTGAAAACTTTTGAAGCTCCTTAGCATTGAACCTAGCTAATTTTGCCTCTAAAGTCTGTTACAATAGAACTTTGTCATTTCAGTTTTTCAAGTTGTTTGTCTGTTAGTGATTTTTCCTGACATTTCAGCTTCCTGTTGCACAGCCATAAACTAATAGGTTTATAACAGAATTCTGTCTCAGATAATTCATTCATAATGGAGAAATGAATTATAATTGGTTTTAGGAGTGCAAATCTCTCAAGGCTTAGTAAATATCCACTTCATCAACCAAAGCTGAACTAGATCGGCAGACCTTTCCTGTCCATCCAAATCCTCACTTGTCTTTAACTTTAAAAACAAACTAAAAGATGTTCAAAGCTAATTTTTTCTTTAGCTACTACTCTTCTTTTTGTTACTTAGAAACTGACTAGAGGTGGAGTTTAGAGTGGAAGAGTTATTCTTGGGGACTGAAAAAGTGATCAGTGGAGATTTCTTTCCCAGCTCTGCCAATTTCCTGGAGGTCACACTTCCCAATCCATCTAAAAGCTATGCAATGGCATTATTACCTTTTAAGACTGTTCTAACTGAGCAGCCACTGTAGCTCAGATTCAGTATTTAAATTCATGTTTTAGATTAACTGACAAGTGGTATCCTTAATCTGTGGAAGCATGCGCTTCACTTTATGCCTTCCAATAGGAGCAAGAACAGAAATCCAGCTTCAGAGACTGTTCTTTAGCCTACTGATCGACCTCTGTTAGTGGATCCCAAGACAATTGTGTTGTAAACCTCCTTAGTAATAGCGTTTGAGGATATTAAAGTCTATTTATATTACAGTAGACCCTGCAGAGCCCGAATATTCTGGGGTGTTTTTGTGCCATGGGATTTCATTAAACATTTGAATGTTTTAGGGCTTATTCTAAGCTTTTCTGTTTGTCGTATTGGCTTCAGCATCTCTCAAGAAGAGTTCTAATGATGATCTCTAAATGTCAAGGGACAGCTTAGCTCCTGATAACCGGATTTTGGAAGAACAATACTTATAAACTGAAGGAAGGAAACAATGTTTTTGATATTTCAGAACTTCAAAATCATCTCAAATTCAGTTCTTAAACTGAAGATCTAAAATCTACTGAACATCTGTACATGTTTGGAGCTGTCCTGGAGCTAGGAAAGTCCAGATGCTCGCCCTAGTCCCATGGCTGGGAAAACCCACATGTTCACCCCTGCCCAGCCCACATGCTCATCTCAGGGCTGCACTTTTTCTATTCCTCTCCCATCCTACTTTGACTGGGTTATTTTCAGCCTGCTGACCCCCTGTCTCCCCCGCAAACATAACCCTCCTTGGATTCACCATCTCTCCCAATCCTACCAACCTCTCCCTCCTCACCCAACACATGGGTGAAACAGAAATAGCTAATGAGATATAATGGAGCACATTCCTTCTTGGCCACCTCCTTTCTACTTTTCTGTGTGTAAGGTTTATCTACTTATAAGAACATTTTTCCAGCCTACCTGCCTTTCTAGGGGAAACTGGAAATACAATTTTTGAAAAAGACAAATGCACAAGCCTCACAATTGGCTGCTGCTGCTCCTTCCTCCCTTCTTGCTGTGAAGTAACAACTCCTCAGTTTGCCTTCAGTGTTTTTTTTTCTTTCTTATTAGTGAGGAAATAGCAGATCCTCAGAGTTCTTAAATGAGCCCGTATTATTACTAACATCAAAGCGGACTCCTTTTTCCACATCTAGAATCAATGTACTGTACTCTTAAATCAGGGCAATTTTAATAAGTAAACCAATTCTCTACATTACTTTTATCATGGTTAATTTGAACTTTAACTTTTTTCATTTAAGAATTGATCATTACTTTCAAAGCATGTCCTTTACACTGAATAATAATTATATCTATACAGGATATATGAGGATCCTGACAGGGTTTCAAGACTCTTTTTTTTTCAATTTCACAAACTTAATTAAGACCAGATTTAAAGATACCAGGAATTCTATTTCTTGAACAATGATATAATATTGATGACACTTCTCAGCACAAGAGATAAACTGATTGAAGGGAGAAAGCTTGTGGGTAAGCAGAAAGAAAGTTGAGCAGATTTAATCACAGTTTTAAAAAAAAGAGGAGAAATTAAAAGGATTGTAATCTAACAGCAGTGAAATAGTCAGTATGATTGGTTTCCTTTTGTGTGGCTAAAAACTGCAGTAAAACTGGAAATATAGCAGAGATTAATGATTGTTCAATGCCAGCTTTCTTGTGAAAGTGAATGATTCCTTGGATGAACAGACAGATGAATGTTTCATCTAAAGAGAAATTTCTTGAAAGAAAATAAGGATAGCTATACAAGGGAAAACTCGTTCAGACCTTACAATGAAAGCTAATAACTTTGTGAAAATGATATTAGCATTGTTAGTAGTACTGCCATATCATCACTAGTTTTGTTTCAGGCTGCACAAGTCTGCTTTTGACTTGGATATTTGCTCAATGGCTGCAGCTTGTGCTACTGTGACTTTGTTGTTCTCAGTACCCAAACTTACCTAGGCAAGTTGAGTATATATGTGTTCTAGTCACACTGCTGATTGTAATATATTATTACTATTTAAATGTATATACATATCCAGAAAGGCCTAATAGATACAGATAACCATAAAGTAGTAGAACAATGGCTTTATGATATGGGCACATACTACATTTAGATTGACTTAACTAGGGGTAGGTTGATCAAAATGCCCATCTCTGTAGACATTTGGGGGGGTTTAAATTGGGCCAAAAATGGAAGGCCTGATTCAGGAATGAGTTGAACATGATCCAGTGAACATCTGCACATGTTTGGAGCACAGCCCCAGAAAATGGGGCAAGCCCAGCCACTCACCCCAGTCCTGGGGGCACTGGAGTTCTATTTTTCCTACCCTCTCCCTAACCTTGACTGGGCTATTTTTGTCCTCTTCCCCCCAACCCTCCCACCTCTGGGTGGAAAACCCGCTTTGGATCTGCCAGCCCCACCTCCTTCTTCCATACCTGCCAGCCCTCCCTGAACACCCGCTACCCTGCCTCCCAAACCCGTCCTTCCTTCCTCTTACCTTGAGTTACTTCTACTGGGTTTCCTGCACTGGCAGGCACCTGTGCATGCTTCTCCCAGTCTATCATCATGCAGTTAAAAGTAAGCCATGTGATCGTAGTCTGGGTTCAGTGAACATTTGTATGCCCACATAGGCTCCAGGCATCCTTATTAGACTCAAAGCACCCTATACAAAGTGCCAGCTTTCACTCCCCTTTTTTACTCCCTTTTTGACTACAGAAAAATATTAGAATAATTGTTCTGTTGCCAAGAACTCAAAAATCTCGTAACGAGTCAGGATGTCTTTAACAATACAGATTCCTATTTGAAATCTTTGGGTTTATCTTGTCAGTCATATTTGCACACCTAACAGAGATGACCTTCGGTGGCACCTTGCATCAGCCTTGAAAGGATCTCAAGGCATCCCAGGGTTCTGTGGTATCTTGATTAAAAATTACTGTACTAAGAAGTTCCCACCTGTATTGTTTTACATAATATGGATGGATTACCTTGCTTCTAACTTTACAGTACTGTGCAAATTATTTACAATAGTACTTGGAACCATATGAAACTCACCTAATTTCATGTTTCATTGCAAACTCAAAATTCAGAACTCTTCCCTGAAAACATTAAAAAAAAAAGAAAAGTAAATAACAATTTACATGTGAGCATAAACTATGAAATTGGAAATGATGATATAAAAAATATAGTTTTTCCATTCAAGTACCAGAAGATTCAATTAAATTTGAAGTCTTCTAAGCATAAAACAAAGTGCAAGGGAAAAAGGACATGATTTATAAACCAAAAGTTTGATATGTCCTCTTATACAGTGTGGAGAAAACTTACCTGAGTCAGCAGAGAGGCAGCAGGATACCGTGCAAGCAGAGGAGCATGGTGGGAGCAAAGCTGTGGTACCTGAAGACACTGCAGGTAAAGATCAAAGTGAAAACCCATGGTGGAGCCGGGAGAAGCCAGAGCTGGAACCAGCTCCCACATGTGTCTAGACATGCTTTATCAAAGTGTGCCAGGAACGATTGGCCAGGTGGACACCTGCCACCAGGATAAAAGACCCAGCAGAAAAGAAGCCGGGAGGAGCAGGAATGGAAGCAGAGGCAGCAGCAACAGTGTCCTCAGCCAGCTCAGAGGAGCCTGGATACTTAGAGGCTTCCAAAGTGAGAATGTGGTGGCTCCCGTAGAAGGGGAGTGTGATGGAAATGTCAGGCCAGTCAGTATCCCAGGGGTCACTGGCAGAACCGGCGTGGATGGAGGATGGCAGCAGTAACTGGGACATCAGCAGGAGTGACAGGGATGGCACTCTGATGAGGATGGCAGAAAACAGATACTGGACCTGTGGAGGAAACATCACGGCAAGGGAGACTAACGCCTGGGCAGAGCCAGATGCTGCAATAGGCAGGAGGAAAAGGGGGCTGCGGGAGACTCTCAGTATAAATATCACTAATGAGCAACTACTGCAGCCTGTAAGGGACCGGGCACCAGGGAGGGTCAGAACATCAACCCTGATGGACAACAGCATGGTTGACATTACTCGGGGTGTAGGGGAGGCGGAGCCCTGAGAAGACATATAGTGAGGACTGTTCTGGAAGCTGGTCCAGCCTGTCCAGAAAGTGGTGTTGTAACTTAAATCAGATCATCAGGTAGGTGAGTTATGGAGAGGTCGAGACAGCGTATTGGTTGCAAAAGGAGATTTTACTTATGCCTCTGATGACACTAGCGTAGTTATGAAGTACTTGCTTCGTTACAAGTAACTCAGACTGTGACTCAACAGATGATGTAACAGGTAACAAGGACCAAACAGATACCAAAGAACAGGAAAGCCGATGAATTCTTTGACACAGCGAGCTAGCTAATGACCAGGGGTACATCAAGCTGCCAAATGACGGGGAAGGGATTGGAGGGTGATCAGGCCACCAACCGTCTCTGAGGTACTCTTAGAGATCTCCTATACAAGTGCATGGATCTCCTCTCAGAAGCCTCCTCAGAGTCCTCCCAGTTTAGGCGGAAACTGCTTGAACCTTTTATATGGCTAGCGAGCCAATAGCCAACCTCTAAACAGAATAATTTACAAACAGCCAATGGTGGTGCACTCATTAGCATACAGTTGGTGGGAACTTTTTCTAAAGCTGTAACTTTCCATGACACAGCATACAGTCACCAGGCAAAGTAGAATTTTCCACTTGTGACCTACTTTCTTGCTGTCACCTACTTTTGTTGGGCCATATGTATCAACCTAATGGAATTTTCCACATAGGCCAGATTCAACAGAGACCATCAACTAAGGTGATTGACAGTTTCTATGGGCACGTCCATGTAGGGGAATCACTTGAGGTATGGTGAGCTACTCACTCAATCTATTGTGACAGGAGCATTAACCATTTCATGAACTCATTTATGACAAGGACAATTGAGGGGGGAGTTACCTTGGGATGCGGGACCAGATATCCTCCTGATTGAAACCTATTTACCATTAAAGACATGGCGGGAAAGATCCCTGAGGGAACTGACCCAAAGTCACTCCCAATAGCCTCGCTGTGTAGCCCAACAAGCCCTGGCAAAGTTCAAGAAGAGTTTAAATGTGAAGAGCTTGTGAACTAGGCATGGAAGTTTACAACTTGGTGTATTGGCCAGGAACGGTGACACAAGGGTTACCCTGGAGGCTGATACGACAATGGAAATGAACCTAAATACCCAGATTGAGTTGCTAGGGCAAACATTGCACATGGTATCTAAGCTGCTGGAAGTCTAACAGCTACAAGTCCTACAGCAGCAAGAGTGGATACAGTAGAATTGCACCACCTTCCATATGTATTACATGACACTGGAGAACAACGTAGAGGCCCACATTGAGTCATATGAAAAGGCAGCAATTCAGGCAGGGCTGGGCAGACTACAATGAGCCAGCTCAGGTCACTGGTAGTGAGCAAGGCACAGGCCTCTTCTCGGGCCTTGCCGCAGGAAGAAGCCTATGATTATGAAAACATTAAGGTGTCTATATTGAAGTGGTTAGAGCTCACCCCAGACCCCTATCATAGGTTATTTTGTGCCCAAAAGAGTAAGGAAGACTGCAGGCCTAGAAATCTAATGCAGTTGTTAAAGATCTTTTGGATAAATGGGTCCCCCCAGGGAGGGTCAACTGAGCAGCCCTGGCAGATCAAATTCTGCTTGGATAGTTCATAAAAGATCTAGATGAGGACGCTCAGCTATGGGTACGCCAGCACCTTCCCCGGACAGCTGCTGAAGGCTTAAGAATAGTGGAGGCCTTCGCTGCCTCTGAGGGTGAAGCACTTAGAGAGAAGAACTACAGGAGCTTGGGGATTACCCCTAAGAAGGAAGATGAGGCCCAGCAGAGGCCCATGTGTTATGTGAAACAGGGAATCATATGCTATCAGTGCAGCAAGACTGGACATGTTACTTGAGAATGCACTCTATGGGCCACAGAAAGATGGAGACCCACTGGGGAGGCTATGGGGTTGAAGGAATGACATGATGAACCAATTGAGGAAGTGGACTGCAGTTTTGGATGCAGTGAAGAAGTAGAGGGGTGGGATCAGCCCATGGTGACAGTGTGTGTAGCAGGTAGACCGCTTCAGGCCACCCTGGACACTGGTTGTTCCCAGATACTAATATGATCAAGAGCAATTGCTGAGAGCATTATTGAGTGGTGGCCCCCCAGTCAGGTTGCATTGTATTCGTGGAGTGATGAAACAATACGAAAGGAGCTTTGTGGATGTGAATATCAACGGTCTCAAGGGCAAATTGTATATTGGGCTGGCCCCTCAGTTAGATGGTCAGATGATCATAGGGAGGGATTGGTCACCTCTCTGTGAACTATTAGAGGAAGTGTGAATGGAGGAGACAAGATGGGGTGGACGGCCCCATGGGGAAGTTTGGATAGCAGAGGAGGATTCAGTGTCATCTGAGGAAGAGTGGCTCAGCCTTGAGGCGGGCACTGAGGGCGCACACTTTAGAATGGCCCAAGAGGAGGACGATGAGCTACAGAGTATCCAGGAGACAGAGGTTGCTCGGGTGGAAGAGGAGATCATACGAACTGGAATGATGTAAGCGATGCATGTTTCTGGGTACATAGGGGTTTGTTATATTGAGTGAAGAAGTGTCCGATCCGAGGGGAGTGGACACGACAGTTAGTAATCCCTAGAAGGCTCCATCAAAAAGTATGGGGGCTGGCATATGCAAGCCCAATGGGTGGCCACCTCAGAGCGGACCAAACAATGAACAGAATTGGGCAATGTTTTTTTTGGCCGGGGATGAGGGATTATTTTATGCAGCATTGTGAGGCCTGTCCAGAAGGTCCATGAGAGGTGACCCCCATGGACCCCATTACAACCGATGCCACCTATTGAGGTGCCCTTTGATCAGGTAGCACTGGATGTCATGGGGCCCTTAACAAAGAGTAGCATAGGCCACCAATATATCTTAGTCTTTATTGACTATGCAAGACGCTATCTGGATGCAATATCACTGAGATCAGCAATGGCCCCACGAATTTCAGAAGAATTATTAAGATGAGTGTCCCAAGTGGGAGTCCTGAGGGAGATAATTACAGATTAGGGGACAACTTTTATGTCAAGAGTTATCCTGGCCATGTGTCAGATGTTGAGAATATGACATCTCTGTACCTCTGTATCACCCACAGACTAATGGACTGGTAGAACACCTTAATGGCACAATTAAATGGTTATTATGGCGATGTGCCCAGGACAAACCAAGTAGATGGTATTTGATTCTGATACCTCTCCTCTTCATGCTGAGAGACACTCTGCAGGCATTCATGAAACTGTCCCCATTTGAATTAGTGTATGGCTATAAGCCACAAGGGCTATTGCAGGGGGCAAGAGAGGAATGGGAACGCACAGGAAGACCAGAGGTTGGGATACAACACTACCAACAGGGAATGGTAGAGCAGTTGGCAAAAGCTAGACAGCTCACCCAGAAGCATTTGACTAAAGCTCAGCAGAAGGAACAGTGAGAGTATGATAAAGGGGCTCACACTAGAGATTTTCACATCAGAGATAAGGTTCTTGTATTATTCCACATGATGGCAGATAAGTTGTTGACGTGGTGGCAAGGTCCATTTGAGATTGTGCGGAAGCAGGGCCAGGGGATTATGAAGTTCACCACCCCAAGTATAGAAAAGAGTGCCAAATCTATCATGTCAACTGTTGAAGGCATGGCAAGAGCAGGAGGGTTGGTGCTGAGCCCAAAGGACCTGTGGGAGGAACTAGGACCTGAGGTGGGGGAGTTGCCGGGAGGGCAGGAACCAGGTGGCCAACCAGTGTACAGCCCAGAGCTCAATGGCTGACAATGTGACCAATTGAAGAAGTTGGTGGCAATGTTTAGTGAAGTGTTTGATGAGAAGCCAGGCCGAGCCCAAGGAATACAGCATGAAATTCATACACCGAAAAGAACCATCATTCGAGAGAGGTGGAGACCTATCCCACATCACTGGTGAGAGAAGGTCCGAGGTGAACTACGAAAGATGGTAACCCAAGGGATCATCATGCCCTCATGCAGTCTCTGGTGGAGCCCAATGGTAATAGTGCCAAAGAGTGATGGTACGTTCAGAATATGTAATGATTTTCGGAAGGTTAATGAAGTCACCCAGTTCAATGCCCTCCTCGTGCTGCATCTGGAAGAGTTACTAGAGTGGATAGGCTGGGCTCAATACATCTTCACTATCGACATGGCCAAGGGGTACTGGCAGACCCCCATGGCAGAAAAGGACTGTCCGAAAATGGCCTTTGGCAACCCCTGGGAGTTGTTTGAGTTTATGAGGATGCCTTTTGGCTTCCATGGAGCCATAGCAACCTTGCAACGGCTGATGGATCGCATTTTAGCTCCACATATGATGTATGCAGCTGCATATATTGACGGTGTAGTAATCTATTCACAGGCATGGGACCTGCACTTATGCCACATAGGGGTGGTACTATAAGAAATACATTGGATGGGCATGACCTAAACCTAAAAAAACTGCTCCCTAGGGGTACAAGAGATGAATTATTTGGGATTTAGATTATGGCGAGGTAGAATACACCCTTTAGCTAGTAAGATAGGCATAATAAAGAACTATCTGCCCCCACAAACAAAACAACAGATGTGGGCTTTTTTAGGCTTGGCAAACTATTATAGGTGGTTTATTCCATGTTTCATGGAAAAGACCATGGCACTAATGAATGCCATAGAGGGAAGATACAGGGCCCAATCAGTTGGATGACTAAGATGAAAAGAGGTTTTGAAAACATCAAGAGACGTTTATCTAGCAAGGTGGTCATCATAATGACTGATTTTTCTAAAACTTTCATATTGCAGATGGCTGTAGGTGCTGTGCTTTGCCAGGAACAAGAGGGTGTAAAATGCCTGATTGCTTACGCTAGCTAGAAACTAAACGATGCAGAAACCAGGTATTCTGTCATCAAAAGGGAGTGCCTGGTCATAAAGTGGGCAGTGAACTATTTTAGGTATTATCTAATGGGATGGGTCAATCCAGTCACCAATCATGCCATTTTACAATGGCTAAATAAATTAAATCATGACTATGCCCCCAAGACCTTTGACTACTAGCCCTGGCCCACCCCCAGGCCAGTTGGAACCCGAGGCCCCTAGCTCTTCCTTGCAGTGGGCCCCTGGCCCTTTCACCCTTGTGGTCCTGGCCCCAGCATTGACCAGTCAGGGGATGTTCAGACAGGTTCTTGAGTCTATGGCCTCACGCTGTCTTTGGGGTCCACCTTCCAGACCCTATAAGGGGTAACCCACCTGGTTGTAGGACCTGGGGTTAAGGTGGTAACCAGTTTCACCAGGGTGGTAACTGGCCTGGCATTTCCTGGGGGCTCCCGCACCACTGAGAATCCCACCAGGCCACCCACTCCTGGCAGGGTGTAGTTTTAGGTCATACCCAGGACCAGGAGCCTCCTGACCATACCCTACAGCTTCACACTTACCACCAGATGATACCAGCAGCCCTGCAGCTAGGCGATATTGTTGCCTGGCCTCCTCACAGCAAAATGCCCTGTTTACATGGGCAGCCCTGAATCTAAAATGGCTGCCCTAATCAGGCACCTGCTAGCTTCCAGCCCTTAACATGGCAGGCACAAACAGTGCCTTGCCACAGCGCGCTTTATAAAAGCATGCCAGGGATGCTTGGCTGAGTGGATGCCTGGGACAGGATAAAAGGCCTGGCAGGAAAGAAACCAGGGGGAGGCAGAGGTGAATGTGGAAGCAGTGGCAACAGCAACAGCATCCTCAGCTGGCTCAGAGGAGCCTGGATGCTTAGAGGCTCCCAACATGAGAACATGGTGGCTCCTGTGGAAGGGTGAGTGGAACGGAAATGTTAGGCTAAAGAGTATCCTAGTGGTCACTGGCAGAACTGGTGTGGATGGAGGACGGCAGCAGCAACTTGGACATTGGCAGAAGGGACAGGGATGGTACTCTGATGGGGATGACAGACAACAGGTACCGGACCCGGGGAGGAAATGATGTGGCAAGGGGGACCAAAGCTGAGGCAGAGTCAGACACTTCATAAGCCAGGAGGAAAAGGGGGCCATGGGAGACACTCGGTATAAATATCACCAGTGACCAACTACCGTAGCCCATAAGGGACCGAGCACAAGGGAGGGTCAGAACATCAGCATGGTTGGCGTTAGGCGGGGTGTAGAGGAAGTGAAGCACTGTGAAGACATACCATGAGGGCGACTGAGGGGAGGTACCCCAGGAGTTGGGACCAGACATCATCTTCCTGATCAAAACCTATTTACCATCAAAGATGGGCAGGGAAGACCACTGAGGGAACTGACCCAGGGTCACTTCCAGTAGCCTGGCCATGTAGCTCAACAAGCCACAGCAAAGTTCAAGAAGAGCTTAGATGTGCAGCGCTTGGGAACTAGGCACAGAAGGTTACATGTAGTAATTTGGCTTACTGGAACATTCAGCTGCCAGCCAGCTATGCTGACCCCAAACAGATTCAGGCCTCATTATGTCCTGGTTTGATATTGGACTTGTGAGCCTTAGAAAAGGCAGTTGCTTCCAAGAGGCTTCCTATTACCTTCCACTGTTTGCTGATGCCTGCTTAGCCAGAGGATCTTACTTGAAATGGGAACATGCTTGCTGTATATGCAGTTAATTTCACTTTTTTGGTTTCTGATAGTGTCTTTCTCTTCTTTTACAATCCTGCTTTTCCACTATCCATGTGACAGCAGAACAGGGGAACTGAACCTACTTTCCTATATTAAACTTTGGGAATGAAAGTCTCACAAAGAGAAATTGTTGCTATAGTATTACACAACTTAATCACTATGTGACAGTTTTCAGCCATTTCTTTTTTTTAAACTGGAGCATAAATAGCACACTCAGGTTATCTTTTAAAGTACAATTTGTGTCCATAATACATTTGATTTTTGTTTTACATTAACTAAAAAAGTACTGCAAAAACATTTTACTGGTGACATTTTACCAATGAGGGTAACATCATGGTTAGTATCTGCTACAGATCACCAGATCAAGTAGATGTGGCTTTCTTCAAACAGCTAGCACAAATTTCCCAATCAAAGTCCTTGATTCTCATGGGGGACTTCAATCACCCTGACATATGTTGGGAGGATAATAGAGCTAGTGCGCAAGCAACCCAGAAAAATTTTAGAGACTGCTTGGGATAACTTCCTAGAGCAAATGTTGGAGAGGCCAACTAGGGGCCATACTCTTCTTGACCTGCTGTTCACAAACAGGGAAGAATTGTGGGGAATGTAGAAGTGGATGGCAACTTGGGCAGCAGCAAGCACAGGATGATTGAATTCAGGATCCTGAGGAAAGAAAGGATGGAGAGCAGCAGAGTAAGGACAATGGACTTCAGAAAAGCAAACTTCAACTGCATCAGGGAACTGATGGACAGGAATCCCTGGGAGGCCAATCTGAAGGGGTCAGGGAGTCCAGGAGATCTGGTTGTACTTTAAAAAAACCTTACTGGAGCTCAGGAATGGACCAGCCCAATGTGCAGGAAGACTAGCAAGTATGGCAGAAGACCGGTGTGGCTTAGCAGGGAACTCTTCAATGAGCTAAAACACAAAAAGGAAGCTTGCAACAAGTAGAAATGTGGACAATGATTAGGGTGGAGTATAAGAGCATTGCTTGGGCATGAAGGGATGAAATCAGGAAGGCCAAAGTGCAATTGGAATTGCAGCTAGCAAGGGTTGTGAAGGGTAACAAGAAGGGCTTGTACAAGTATGTCAATAACAAAAGGAAGATCAGAAAGCATATGTCCCTTAGTAAATGGGGAAGGCAACCTTGTGACAGGTGAAGTGGAAATGGCTGAGATACTCAATGACTTTTTCACCAGTCTTCAAAGTCAGGGTCAGCTCCCAGACACCTGCACTGGGCAGTACAATTTGGGGAGGAGGTGAGAAACGTACAGTGACAAAAGAACAGGTTAGGGATTATTTAGAAAAGCTGGATATGCATAAATCCATGGGGCTGGACAGGATGGACCCAAGGCTGTTGGGGGAGTTGACTGATGTGATTGTAGGGCAACTCACCATCATTTTTGAAAACTTGTGGTTATTGGGAGAGGTCCCAGATGATTGGAAAAGGGGAAATATAGTGCCCATATTTAGGAAAGAGAAGAAGGAGGATCCGGGGAACTACAGATCAGTCAGCCACCTCTCAGGTCCTGGAAAAATCATGGAGTAGGTCCTTAGAATCCATTTCTAAGCATTTGAAGGAAAAGGAGGTGATTAGGAACAGTCAGCATGGATTCACCAAGGGCAAGTCATACCTGACCAGCCTGATTGCATTCTATGCTGAGATGACTGGCTCTGTGGATGCAGGAAGAGCAGTGGATATGATATACCTTGACTTTAACAAGGCGTTTGATACAGTCCCTGATAGCATTCTTACAGGCAAGCTAAGGAAGTCCAGGTTGAATGAATGGGCTTGTAAGGTGCATAGAAAACTGGCTGAATCATTGATCTTGTAGGGTAGTATTCAATGGCTCAATGTCTATGTTTTTTTGGTTTTGTTCAGTATCTTCAGTGCCTTAGAAGATGGGCTGCAGTATACCCTCTTCAAGTAAGATGACACCAAGCTGGGGGAGTAGTGGATATGCTGGAGGGTAGGGCCAGCATTCAGAGAGACCTCGAGAAATTGGAAAATTGGACCAAAATAAATCTCATGAAGTTCAATAAGGACAAATGCAAAGTTCTGCACTTGGTACAGAACTATCTCATGCACTTGTACTAGGGGTGCGCCAATAAAGATTTTGGGGGCAGATACCAATAGCCAACATTTAAGGAGGCATATTGACCAACACCAATCCAATACAGCTGTTATCAGCTGGTAAATCCATTGTGGTGGAAGGGGTATGGGGGAGCAAATTAATGCCCCCATGGTGATGCATGAGGTAGGGGCAGGTGCTGCCCAGCCAGGGTGGGGGCAGGACAGAAGCACAGCTCATGGCACGGAAGTGGCTTCTGCCACTGCTTGCACCCCTGGAGGGTGGAGGGACTTGTGCCCCCGGATCAGTGTGGCATAGGGCGGGCTGCAGCTGCAGGTTGGAGCCAGAGCCAGTGCTGTGCAGGGCTCTTCTTGCCAGGGGCTGGGCTCAGAGCAGACTCCTGCCACCTAAGATTTTACCACAGCTCCACTCCCAGCCCCACACCACTGACCAGCACAGCCATGGCTTTCCCCAGTGCTTGGGTGGAGGTACGGCATTCAGTCAGGCTGTGGCAGGTAGTCCCGTGGGGCTGGGAGTGGAGTAGAGCAGTGGCAAAATTTGGGATGGTTGCAACCTCCTCCTCCCAGCATTGTCGGACCCGCTCCAAGCCTAGCCCTGGGAGAGAAAAGCCCTGCACAAAATGCTGGCTCTGGCTGCACTTTGCAGCTGCAGCCCACCCTGCAGGGTGCAGATTTGGTGGCACATGCTGCCCCTGCTTCCCAGGGTGAAGGCAGTGATTGGATCCACACCCCCCATGAGCAGTGGCTTTGTCCTCCCCACCCCCCCCATGGTAGGCAGTGCCTGCTCCTGCCCCTCCCTCACTATGGAAGGCATTGATCTGCCCCCCAACACACACACCCTTTCCTTCCCTGCCTCCCCTTCCAATGTGCTGTCTGGAGTACATGTACTCTTCATGTACATGTACTCTTCATGCCGACTCTGCTCCATGCTGTTCTGAGGCTGGATGCAGCAGTGACATCTATTGGCCAAATGATTAGCCCCATCAGGCCAATATCCAATACAGACAATTTTGTTTATATCAGTATTGATCCAATATCAGACCAATGTATCAGTGCTCTTCTAACTGGTACAGCCTGGGGAATGATTCGCTAAGCAGCAGCTTGGCAGAAAAGGACCTTGGGGTTACAGTGGACAGTAAGCTGAATATGAGTCAACAGTGTGCCCTTGTTGCAAAGAATGGTATGCTGAGCTGCATTAGTACTGCTGCCAGAAGATCACGGGAAGTGATTCTTTCCCCTCTAATCAGCACTTGTGAGGCCACACCTAGAGTACCATGTGTAGTTTTGCCTCCTCCCTCCCCCCAATACAGAAAGTATGTAGACAAATTGGAGAGAGCACAGCGGAGGACAGTGGCAATTGTTAGGGGGATCGGTCACGTGACTTATGAGGAGAGGCTAAGGGACCTAGGTTTATTAATCTGGAGAAGAGAAGACTAAGGGGGGATTTAATAGCAGCCTTCAACTACCTGAAGGACTGTTCCAATGTGGATGGAGCTAGACTGTTCTCAGTGGTGGCAGATGACAGAATAAGGAGCTACGGTCTCAAGTTGCAGCAAGGCAGTTACTAGGATGAACATTCTCACTAGGAAGATACTGAAGCACTGGAACAGATTACTTAGAGAGGTGATGCAATCTCTATCCTTGGACGTTTTTAAGACCTGGATAGACAAAGCCTTGGGAGGGTTGATATAGTGAATGGTGGTCCTGCTATAACTAGGGGGTTGGACTAGATGACCTGCTGAAGTCAGCCCTAATTTTCTATGAGTTTATGATTCTATAATATAGATTCTCCATAAGGCACCTCAAGTATGTGCTCAAACTAATGCTATAATGAGAAAACAGTAGAAGAATCCATGCTTGCAGCTTGGATAGCATAGGAACTAAGAATTCAGGCATTTCATTACAAATTTAGTGTAGGAACATAGAATAAATAAGTAAGGGGTTTTCAGTAGCTCATTTATTTCATGATTTTTCAACCTTATCAGCATGCAATACATTATATTAATATTCAGATTATGATGATATTGCAGATAGTCTTTTTTATGAATGATATGACAATGAAGACTCATTTATTCAGTGCATAATAACCATTAACTTACTGACATTCCAAGACTATATCCTGAATTGAATTGTAGTTTACTTCTGAATCCTTTGTAAGCAAGTATGCACAGTATGCTCCTGTTTTGAAGTTAATTTATGAAAACATAAAATTCTCTTTTGGCTAGGTATAGCCATTCAAAAAGCCTGAGGCTGATTCAAACTAACTTATGTGGGTTTCTCTAAGTGGACTACACTAGTTTGGGAACACAAGTTTGACCTTTCAGGGGGGCAGGCACAAAGGATGCCTGCATTGGCAAAGACCAGCAGCTTGGGGGCACTCCTGCATGCCCATCAGCATGCTAGAGACTGCAAAGGGCAGCTGAATGTAGCCACGCAGTGGGCCACCCCTGATTGGATGCCTGGCACTTGCCTCCAAACCCCTATGGTCAGCTCCAAAGTGCAGGGGAGCCAGCAAATAATCTCTTTCCAGCCCCACCCCCAGGCCAGTGGCAGCATGGCTGGGAGGGGGGGAGGCACATGGCATTGTATCCCTCCCAATGCCCAGCTGACCAGCACAGCTCCTTTCCCCAATCCCACCCCCCTCTGCCAGCTGCCAGCTGTCAGCACCTGCAGGGGGGAGGAGGAGAAGTAGAGGCTCTCACTGTGCAGCCCCCCAAGCTATCCTAGCTGGGTATGTGGGGGCTGGGTCCACATGGCAGCGGCCTCCACTTGCCTGATTACCTCTCTCCCACCAGTGCTGGTAGTTGGTCGGGTTGAGAAGAGGTACCATGCTGGTCAGCTGTACTGGGTAGCAGGGGAAGGGGGAACCCCCAGCTATGCTGGCTCCAGGAGGGGTCTAGGGTAGGGGCAGGGGCCTTCACTTCTGCTCCTGCCCCTCCCCCCACTGGTAGCTGTATGGGTGGCTGGGATTGTGAAAGGAGTCATGCTGGGCAGCTGGGCTGTGACAGAGAGAGGGTGCTTCTGCTGCATCTCCTTCAGCTATGCTGGCTGTATCTGTTGGGCTGGGGCCTTTGCTGTCCCCCCTCCTCCCTTCTTGCCTGGCCAAGGTGAAGGCATAGGCAAGACCAAGGGCTGGTGAGCAGAGGTTTTGCTACCTCAGATTTGGGACAGGCTGGGGGTGGGCCAGCTAGGCATTCAGTCAGAGCAGCCAAGCAGAATTCTGTGCCTCCATGATGGGAGGCTAGCAAAGTGCCTGGAATGCCAGCGGGAGGGGATCCGCTACAGAAGTTCAATAGACCAGCCTAATCCAAGCCAATTAAATCTGATATTACCTCCATCCAGGTCCATTTCAGGCTGGGTTCTACAATTTTATTGTTCACTGATATTCTGTTCTGTTATATCACTTACACTGTTTTATATGTAATATCTGTACCAGGCCCCTGTTCAAATGATGATGGAGGGTTTGTGATGAAATAATAAGAAATATACACTTCTCTTTTTTAATGCAGAGGGAGTATATTCAATTAATATTTACCAATATTCTGTTCTTTTTATTGTCTAGAAATAGATAATATACTGCATCCTTGATACTTTTGGAGAAGGAAGCTCAAGCATGTTCTAAATTTACTGAATATATATTATTTCCCATCTTTCCTCGAATAATTTTAGTTCTTGAATTTCTTCACATGTGACTAGAGAGCTAACTCACTGCACATCTTCATGGATTTTCAGCTGATTAACACTTTTTTGTTTAAATTCTTACATTCGTGGGTATATGTGGCTCTTCTGCATGTTTAGGAGATTTGACAGTCACCAAATAAAATAGCATAACATAGAACTGGATTGGAACATTTTCTTTCCAGTTCACTGCCCCTGCCAATGTCATTAACTTTAAACTTCAGGATATGGAAGCCTATCCCTTTCTCTTTCTTTTTCCTTCCTTATCTTCCCTGCCACTCCCTCTCCTCCCGCCCCGAACTCTTTTTTACAATGATGTTATAGCCGCAGTGGGTAGAAATCCTTCCTCATCTTCAGGTTGATCATCTGAGATTCCAAAGCCCAAGATTTTGTGTTTTATTTCAGATTGTGTATCCCCAATCATTACTTATGTAGCAGGCTTGCCTTTTGGAACTTGGGTTGAGTTCCATGCTTGAAATCTTGCTGTTTTGATTGGTGAAGCTCATCCACCAACCAGGCAGCAACGAGAGGAATTAAGTCACACCCCTTTCCTGAGGGGAGGGAGAGAGGAGATTCCCCCTCCCACCATGGACCTGATTGAAAACTGCAACACTCAGGGCCGGGAGACTTCAGGGGTGGAGCCCTGGAGCATATAAAAGGAGCTGTGTGCCCAGAATGAGGGGAGCACATCTGGGAGAGAGAAGAGCAGGGCTTAGAAGAGCTGAGGATTGCTGCTCAGCAGTAGCCCAGCAGTGCTCCTGAAAACTTCCATCAGTGGGGAATGGCAAGTGGCTCCAGCAGCCAGGCTCTCGATGTGCAGCATGGCACACAGTGTCCAGACCCTGGAAGCTGCATGAGGCAGCTCAGGTCTGCAACCTCTGGCGTGCAGCCAGAGACACGGTGCACAGGATGGTGCATGGAGTAGGACCTTTGAAGCACTTGGGCGGCTTAGGTGCTCAACCCCTGGAATGAGGCTGGGAGCTCGGTACAGGAGGTGCTGCACGGATGGTCCAGGAGTGGGCTGAGCCTGGTGCTGTACAAGCCAGCCCAGACCTCCAACCCATAGCAAAAGATTGACTCCAGAGAGCCAGGTGGTGATTGGGCTACTGAGCCAGCTGACAGGGCCAAGCCAGAGACCCCAAAAGCCCTGCAGAGCAGAGCCCTGTTCCAGGGAACCCCTCCCTGAAGCCCACTGCAGGCAAGAGAGCAGCTTGGTGCAGAGGATGAGGACCACCCTCCAGGCCTGGGAGCTGTGAGTTGCAGGGAAAAGAGGATTATCACAGGGGAGGGGAGTCCCCTCCCTCCCAGTTAGTTAAGGGCTCCTGAAAGGGGAGGTCCCACTGAGAGGATCCCCCTAAAGTGACCAGCTTCTTTGTAGGGCTTGGGAAAAGCCCAAGGGCATTGGGGTTTCCCCTCGGGATTGAGTTTATTTTTGGTGTTTATCTGTTTCAGATCTGGTACTTACATGTGACTTACCTGTATCTGGAACACTGGTATAACATTTTATGTCATTTACCCAGAGGGTATTGTTTATGTTACGGATTTAGATATTTTATAAATATATATATTGGACATATGTTTATATCCATGTTCCTTTCCCTTGTGATAAGTTAATGTAAATAAATTTGTATATAGTTAAGTCCCCTAACTGTCCTGGCCTTGTTCTGTAGGGACAGAGGGAAATTGAGCGGTCTGCAGTTCTCTGCCAGCTAACAGTCCCCTTCAATTGGGGAAGGTGAGTATATACCCAAGTTACATGGGCTACACTTACAATAGGTACAAAATATCCAGGCCTTTTGAGAAATCATGGACCAGAATTTGATTTTGAGCTTCCTACACCAGCAAATAGTAGGTTGTGACTATAATTAGTAAATGTTTAGGATTTTCAAAATCCCAGAAAAAGATGACAAAGCCATGAGGGAAATACAGAGCGCCCGGGCGAGGGACTAACAAGAGAAGG
>JAGPOW010002742.1:3660367-3682188 GCA_030014935.1 Caiman crocodilus | reverse complement strand
CAATCCATTTTCTGATTTTGTGGGAAATCTAGCCAACTAATCGCATGGTAAATTTAAATTCTAGTAGTTAATATCCATAGTCTCAGTAAATGAAATTTGCATTCCTTTCAATGAACACATAAGTAAAGTATAAGTTGTTTTTAATCACATTTAAAATGAAACACTGTAAAAGGCTTTAGTGCCTGACCCCAAATTGTCAAAAAGTTACTAGTGTGTAAAAGCTTTGCTGGAAAAGACCTTTATAGTTATGTGCTATTTACTCAATAATAAAGCTGCAGAGATCAACTTAAATTTAGAACTTGCTTGTTCCCCTTTAATACATTTGGATTAGTTGATTTGTACACTATTTCAATTAATAATGGGTACATAAGAACTGCTTTCCTTGAAGTATCCAGTAGGGTATTATATTAATTCACAAAATATTGTACAATGTTACTAACACAAGAGGATATTAATGCAAAGTATCAGAAATTGAGTATGAAATAGATTTATTATTTGTCAATAATATGTACAATGACTATTCTAACTATAACATGTTCTAGTCTTTGAATTTACTTTTAAGGAGAAAATTATAATCATGCAGGAACTGAAACTCATTTCTCTGAAAAGAAAGTTAAATAAAATCTTGACCAAGATTGTTTAAGTAAATAACAGCTTTTCTTAACTTCTGAAATACTCAGGAATGTTAGTTTGGAAATATTTTATATGCTTTCTATTTTTAAACTAAGAACTTCATACTACTTTAAAAGGATAACTTTGTCCTGTGTAAAGCTTAGCCTTCTAGACTGATATAGTGCGTCTTTCTTTCTGTATTACAGGGAGCTACGGAGCACAAGATGAATCTTAATTAGTATCTTTCTATTACAATATATTTCACCATCATATTCTTTTAATTTTCATGAAATAGTGACAATATGTTTAGAAAGCTAATGGTTGGGAAACTGAAAGAGAATCAGTCTTTTACCCAATAATACGACCATTTCCTTCCTTCCTTCTTCCTTAAGTGTATTCAAAGCTTTGCTTCTGAAAGTGTAGAAATCTTGTTCTAAATTCTGCTACATGCATATCTTGTATAAGAAAGAAGATTGCAGAGAAACTCAATTCACTGAGATGCTTTGAAGATCAGGTCTAATCCTGTATGTCTGAGTACATGGTAATGATGCATGTATTATCTCATTAACATCTATATCCATGGAACAAACTCTGTTCTTACTTAGCTGTTCTCACAAGCACTATAGTGTCAGTTTAAACACAAATAGATTTTGACTTTTAAGATGTGTCCCTACATGCAGGGGTGTTTGTTTGCCATGGAACAAATAGCAGTGGCACATATTTGTGCCACTGCTTTGTGCCCCAGGGCACATCCCTATGCTTCAGCATAGGCCAAATTGTCCCTGACAGGGTGGGGAAGACCGGGGCCAGCACCTGTGCTGGCCCCAGCAGCCTTACCCAGGTTCCTGGGAGCCTCCCAAGGCAACAGTAGTGGCAACCTGGCTACATAGCACCTGGCCACCAGCCAGATCATGGCTCTGGACAGTCAGGCTCCATTTCTGGTGGCACACGCTGATGCTGCATGCATTGCATTGCTTTTTAGCGGCAGTGTTTTTGACACTGGGATTTCATGGTGCTGATTTTGGCATTGCACTACAAATTGGCGGCTCAGTGAACAGGTACATTGTGTGCGGTTTGTGGCACCTCAAACAGCTTTGAGATGCCACAAACTGCACACGCATACTTGTCTGGATGTGCCCATAAAGCCTATACCTTGAACTGCTTAGAAAGCCTATATCTCATATTAACATATGACAGAATTCTTCTGTTATCCTCTTCTGGTTTTCATAGCAGAGGTTATAGAGTTTTACCCAGTTATCCCTGCATCAAGTGAAATAACTTGTGTTTGGCTAAAGCATTTATTCTAGAAGGGCAATCAGTCTTGCTTTGACATCAATATCAAAAGATGAGTCTTCACCACTTACCTTCAGAGGTTCAGTAGTTAATCACACTTACTGTTTAAATAAAGAAGTCGTAGTTCTAATTTGAATTTGTCTGGCTTTAACTTGTCTTCCTCAGGTAAATTAAATAGTCTTTTAGTGTCTGATATTTTCTCCCTGTGAAGATGCATATAAACTCTAATCATCACCTCCCACTCTTCTTTTTACTTACAAAATCTTTAGCTCAAATTATGCATGGCAGCTAAACAGTTTGAGTTACTTAACTGTTTCACAGCAAAGAATTTTCTCTTGTTTTCATTATCATTTTTATACTTCTTCTCACACCTTACATTTTTTTTGACATATTTTTTAAAATATGAGAACTGACCCCAGTATTATGGCATGGTATTATTGGCATTGCATAGAGAAGTAAAAAAATCTCTTTTTCCTACTTGCTGTCTCCTAGTTTATATATTCATAGATCATAGCTACAGCACTATGCCAGAAGTTCATGTTCAGTTGGTCCACTATGACTCCTAAATCCTTTTGAGGAGACAGTTGTTTATTTTGAAGGCATGGCCTACAATCCTTGCATTTTTGATCTTTCATGTATGACTTTACATTTGGCTGTATTAAAATGAATTTTGTTTGACGATACACAAGCACATTCAAATAGCTCTGTAAGATGCATGCTAGTGTCCTTTTTGTTTTATCATTCTGCCAGCCTTGATGTCATCTACAAACTTTATTGGGAGTATTTTTTATATTTACTTCCAGATCACTGATGAAATATGTTTAATAGTAAGTGTTGATCCTTGTAGAACCCTGCTGGAGCAAGCACATTTATTGAGGATTCTCTATGGATACATTTTTAAAATATCTGTAAGTTAAGTCATTCTTGATCATTTTAATATTTGATTTATCACTATTGAATAGTGCTAATATATTAAAGAGAAGTATAATATTAAACCAAATGAATATAAAAATCTAAGAGTATTATATCTATCCAGTTACTTTTCTCAAGCAAGCTTATCTCATTAAAGAATATAGCTGGTTTGTTTGACACGAGCTGTTTTCCATAAAGCCATGTTGACTGGCAGTGGTTATACTCCTATTCACTCCTATACTAGAGTTTTCTCTAATTTTACAAACAATCTATGAGTTTACTTAAGATGTACCATGAGAATAATGAAAAATGTTGCAAATGTGATAGCACAGTCTTATAGCAAACTCAAGATGACTATTTTATGTAGAAGTTACTGCAATAACTATATTATATAGCCAGTTTGGCAGTTGCTTCTTTAACTTGGTTGAGACTTAGTAGCTGGGCAATATAATATTGACAGCTAACAAGAGTGTGATCTGTTGTGCTGTTAAGTCAGCAAAGGCTTTTGGCTCTGATCTACATTCTTGGGCTATAACAGATGAAAGACTACAGAGACTCATGTACTGTCAGGCAAATGTAAGAATCCGTGATATAGAGGATGGTAATACCTGCTGGGCTTATTGTCAAAACCCTATATTCTTGATACAGAACTGTTTGATAAAATCCTGTACTCTAGGAGAACATCTTTGTAATCATAATATTCTTTTTCTTTATAAGATTTTAGTGTCCCAGAGCCTTGCAGTTGTCTATACAATATAACTAAAAACACGACAGTTAAAGGGAAAAAGGCAACTTTCCTAGGCTAGCAACTTTTGAGGAGAAACTCCTGATAACTCAGTTCTCTGCATGCAGTAAGCTAATCACTTCCTCAGAAATCTAGAGAGCTAACAAGAATTTTTACTTTTAAATGGTAGAATTAAGTAGGAAACATAGTACCTGAACAAATTTACTTTCCTGTGCAACCTAAGAAAGGCATCAAGGGGTCATCAGCTGGTAAACCCCTTACTAGACAGATGGATTTTTTTCTTTGAAACAGAATAATCAGCATAGCAGCTTTTTTGTTTGAAGATCACATTATTGGGTTTTTTTTATAAAAGTCTTTTCTTGGAAAAAATATAAACTCGCAAAAATTGGCTTTTATCGTTTCTTATTCTTGTCTTTAGCAAATAAATAAAATGGGTTAAAACTGGTGACTGTAGTACCCTCGCACTGTGTGACCAAGAAGGAACAGGATCATTACCATATTCTTTTCTACTGTAGCTCTCTATCCTACTAAATCAGCATCTTTTCTGCATAGCCTGTTGCACTCTAATCAGCTCTACCTTTGCTATCTGTGTACTTAGTGGTCTCTATTTTGTTTTATGCTGACCAAGCTAAAGCCTAGAAAAGGCTATGGTTGATTTTAAAGTAAGGATGGGTTAAGATAATAGGGTTTAAGATACAGACAAATGAAGTTTTAGTTTGGAGTGCTGATAGAATTAAATGAAAAAAAAAATGTTTCTTTTCTTTTTGTTTTTTGAACACTCCCATGGTTACCTCCGTAAAAGGTAAATACATTTGTATTCTTTTCCCCAGTGTGGCTTCTAGCAGACTCCCTACCAACTTCTTATGAAAAAATTAAATGAAGACTATGTGGACAATTCTTTAAAGACTGGCACCTATGACTTCTTGGACTTACATAGTAGGACTGTAGTCAAATGATGTTCCTCACCAAAGCAGAGTTACTCATGCGTGCAGGTATTTGCAGGCTTGCTAAGACAATAGCTTTGCAGTTGAAATATTGCTAAGTTATAAGCATTTTTTCCAGTCTCATGCGTTTGAACTGTAAAGCACACTTAATAAAAGTCAGCTAGGCAAACAACATTTTTTTTGTAATTATAAAACAGCATTTCCATCTTACAGAGTTTGAGGTATAAAGTGTGACAGGTCATAAAAAAAGAATAACTTTTCAAAATAAGCTGCATTGTGAGTAGTAAATAATCATTGATGTCCACAGTAAATAACTCAAAAATCATGCCCACAACTGCTGGAGTTTGGAAATAACAGTTGACAAAGGAAATAAAAGCTTCATAGTAATGTATAAAGTGTGAAAGAAGCCACTTTTCAGTTGACCTACTCTAAAAGTCATTAACTAGCAATATGCTGACAACACAGAAAAATAACCTCTCAGAGATTTTTATTAGTTTCCCCACTGAGATTCAGCTAATGCCAGAGCCAGTTTATGAATTTATCTCAACAATTATATAACCTATTCTTAATTATTTCATATACTTTTATCCAGGTGATATTTTGTTTATCAGCTTAACGTACATAACAGTCTATGTTTGTATTGAACCTAAATGCCAACAGTTTGAAAATGAATACTGATTGTATCTATCCATGCACCTGAGATAACAGGATTCTTGTGACTAGTAACTGCCATTGTGGTCTAAATTCTGCCCTGTTCTCCCCTCCCATCCCCTATTAAAAATCTTTTCAGTTATCCAATCTGAAAGTAGTTATAGGCACAACATTGCCTGTTGTATAAGGAATGGTTGCTGGCTGGTTTAGTACAGTACCTAAAGATGTCATTCTGGGTTGCCCTATAACTCTTGATGCTTACAACAAATAAGTCATTTTAATGTACCGGTAGCAGAGAGACAAAAAAGAAGGATTTGTCTGATCATCTATATATAACATGTTTTAATTTATACATGTTATCTATGTTGACTTACTAATAAAAGAATTAAACAGTAGTAAGGTATATTGCTATTTATTTTTAGTTTTTGAGATGATCCCATAATGATTGAACCATGCATTAGTAATATTACCTTGTCCAAAACAAATGAAATGAAGCAATTCCCTTTCCACTAGCCACTTTACTGTACTGCTGGATATGTACTGCTTAGAATAAGCCTTCCTTCTTTTTAGAATGAGGTTTTGTTTTGTTTTTTTTTACATCAGAAACACTAATTTTAACTATACTTGAGCACATTTATAGATTTTCAAATAAAATGGTGACTAATTTTCCTAATTTTCATTTATCCAAGTTATGTATGAGCTCAAGTACTTGAGACTTAATATGTGATAACTTTAAATTTGTATCTTTGACTGCCCTGTGAATCCAGAACTCAAAGGAATTCAAATTCTGTGGAAGTGCGGACCACACTAAGTAAATAGTTTCAGAGCTAGATGAGAGAATCTGATTAAATATTTCCTTTAAAAGTGGAGAAGGAATCTTCAATATTATTCAATAATTATATTATTATCCCAACATCATTTAAAGTATTCATTTATTTTTGTGGGAAGTACTTCTGTGACAAAAACTGACCGCGTATGAGTTGACTCTGTTGTCCGCTCTTGAAAATAAAGAAGGTATTAAAGCTGATCTTATCGTAATGGTGACCAGAAATGACTGATACACCAACTCAGAAAAAAAAAAAAAAAGCACCTTTATACCATAATACAAAACAAAAAAATGGAGTTAAAAGGAAAATTGCCAAAGGAGAACTGGAGTGAAACAGAACAATAAACTGAAGCAAAACAATAAATCAAACACTAAAATAAATACTGTACAGTTTGCAATAATATATAAAAATGACTCTTACCTAGTGCTGTAGGTGCCTTTGACCAAATCACAAAAAGCAAGCAATAGAATTCGGACAGACAGGTAGTGCCAACATTAGGGGTGGGCAGTTATTTTGGCTGGAGGGCCACTTAACAAGTTTTGATGAGGTGTTGAGGGCAGCAATTGTAGCCCCATTCTTGGGTGGGTTTCCATTCCCTGGTTGCCATCTTGGGACCAGGAGGCCCTCCCCTAACCTCTGACCTTTGCCATCAGAAGTTCCTCCCCTTGCTCCCAAAAGTACTCTTTTTGGGAGATGGGTTTGCCATCTTGGAGCCAGAAAAAAAATGCACTAAAAATCAAACATCCACTGTAACATATTTTAATTTTATTAAAAAATATATTTTTGTCCTGAATTCTGTGTGGTTTGCACAGTGTATAATGAGGGGATTGCATAATAGCCCAAAATAAAATCTTACTCTAATATATATTGTATGTGGGGTGGGGTTATGCAGGTGGTGTGGGGGGGGTGTGGGTATGTGTGCAGATATGGTGGGGTGTACATGTGGAGGGTTTCTCCCTGCATGCCACCTTCCCATGGTGCACAGCCCGTGCCAGTGGTGGTGGCAGCAGCAGCATTCAAAGAGCCCTCAAGGTGCTTATGGCCCATAGCAGGCAACCCCCCCGGTGGTGTGTAGCTCTGACCAAGTCCTGGGAGCTGCACATGGTGGTAGTGGGGCCAGGCCAGCCCAGCTCCATTGTGTGGGGCTCTCTGCAGCTCAAGTGCAGCTCCAGGGACTCAGCTAGAGCTGCATGCCATTGTGGGGTGGCCCATGTGATGGAGCTAGTGCCTTGGCTCTGCTCCATGCCACCATGTGCAGCTCCTAGGATTCAGCTGAAGTGGCAGGGAGCAGAGTAAAGCTGGCCCAGTTCCATCATGTGGGGCTCCCTGCTGTTCCCAGCTAAGTCATGGGACCTGAATGGGCATGCTGCCGGGGGCTAGTACAATGCGTTGTCCTGGTGCAGGCAGGTGGGGCTTGGCTCCAAGTGGAGTGCAGCAGGGGCAGCTGCAGGCTGGATACCATTAATTAGTGAGTGCTTGCCTGAATGCCGGATGTAATTGCCTGGTGAGCTGGATGCAGCCTGTGGGCTATATTTTGCCTGCCCTGGTCAAGAAAATCTTCTAACTCACATTTTTGCCAAATGCTTGAGGTGTCCCGCAAGCTCATCTCTCTTCTAAAATCATGAGTTATAAGTACCTGACTCTGCAGCATGCTCTGAAGGTCAATATATTAGGGCTAGCAAATGAGAATATAGACTCCAATGGTGAAGGCCATGTGGAGAGAATTCTCTAAAGTTAGAACCCAGTCACAGAGGCCAAAAAAATGGAGATTAAAGGTACAAAAGGAATAACGGAAAAGCAAGATCAATTTTTTTTTCTTTTTTGGTCATGTTCACTCTCCATATTCTTTTAGCTAGTAGTATGAGAGTTCCCAAGATAAATTTCTGAAACATAAAATAATCCTGGGATATTAGCCATATGGTAAATCATTGTAGTGCACACTGCATTAATACGATTATTGCAGGTTAATATATCAATATTCTAGGGCTAAACATGGACCTTAACTAGTTCACCCTTTTCCAGACTTTTCTCCTCCCTCCTGGAAGGACTGTTTTGGCTAAAAAAGATGTACAAGAACATAGTATTGAGAGTATTGAGTATTTATCATACTAGACAAAACAGATGTTGTTAGAAGGATGGCATAAAGTCTCTCAGACAATGATTTCTATTTCTGTTCATATAAGAGATTCACAATTTTGGGGGCTATTAGATTCAGCAGGATCTCCAACCTCCCTTGATGTTCCCAGAGAGAACAGTATAAAATTTGTATCTTACCATAAAATAAAGATGTTTGTAAACAGAGGATCTTTGCTTCCTGGTCCAAATTGACCTTGCTTCACTGAAATCTGATTTACTCCATGTGAGAGTCTTACCCAATGTATTTAACAGGGAATAGAGTCTATATTACATGGAGTAATTCCACGTTTTTGCCAAGATTTCATTTCATTTTCATTCCACGCATTTGCCATAGGTAATGCAGAAGATTTTCATACCTTTTGCCATAGGTAACGCAGAAGATTTCATTTTTGCCATACGTAACGCGGAAGATTTTCATCTATTTTCTCCCAAATAGACTTTAGCTGTGCTTTTTATCCATTAAAGCATTTATTTAGTTTCAGTTGAATTGGTATTTGATCATGTTGCGAGCTGGATTGGTAACATCCTTCACATCCCATTCTTGATGTGTGCTGTTCATACCTCCACAGCTGGAGGTACGAACAGCATACATATATGCTGTTCATATATATATCATCTTAACTGTTGTGATACCTGGTGGAATGACAAAGTGCACATCACTTGGGTTGGCCTCCTCTGAAGTAGGAACCATGACAGTCATGGACAAATGTATAGGAATATTCTAGGTGTGTGTGAGAAACCTGAGGGAGACACAGATGCTATCACGGAGGACATAGTCAGGAAAGAGGGAGTAGAATTAGGTGCTTTCTGTACCTGGCTGTTCTTTGGGTCCTTGGAAGCTGTTGGCAGGTATCAGAAATTGAAGTGCATTTAGGGTGCTACAATGAATGTGAAAAACTGCCCTGGTCCCAGGTCAAGCGAACTGATTTATTGCTAGTGCTCTTGGCTGGCCCACTGAAAAAGGACTAGGTGTTCTCTCTCTTTATTGTTTTCAGTCTGTATGCTGTCTTTGATACCACTGGCCATAAGTTATTGCTGTTATGGTTTTTTCACTTGGTGGGGATAGAGGGAGCTCTTGCTCCGTTTGCTTCTATCAGAAGTTTTTAATGGGCAGTTCTTTCAATCAAAGGGCTCTCATATTTGGTGCACTTCAGTGTTTAGATTTTGAGGCTGTTTGAGAGATTGTTTTAGTGTCAAAATATTCTGATGGCTGTTAGCTCTACTTTTCAGTTCAGTGCTATTTTCCTACCAAGGTTGGGTGAGAGCTAATTGGATGAGATGAACTTTGGAAAAAACAAAGGGGTTACTTGCATTTGGGGGAGGAAATAATTGCTGGAAGTGATATAAACTCTTTCAATTGATATGTTTGCCCACAAACAGGTTATTCATATTCTATTTATTCATGGTCTGTAGATCAGTGACTGCTTTTGGGTGTCCAGATAATAACAGTAGCCAAGAACTGTTTTTTTATTGACTAGAACACTCTGTCTTACAAATGCAAATTCCTGTTTTTGTTTTTGCCCTATGATTTGATTTGCCAAATCTTAACTAGGCCTATACTTGAACAGATAAAAGCTTTAGTAAATGCAGAATGTGATGATCTGCTTACTAGTTGTAAGGTTTCATGCACAAAGATTATTTAGTATTTTGCAGTTGTTTCCCCTTAATGTCTAGTTAATAGTTGAAGATCTACTGTGACCTATAAAGTTTTCTATGTTTTTAATCCTAGCTACCTTCAACTTTGCCCATCTTTTTATACATTTACCTGACAGCTGAGATTACTGAAGTGCTATTCTTGGCAGTCCCTAGAGTTTTATGTTTAGGGACAGAGCAGTCTCTCTAGAGAGTCCTTGACTCTGGAATTTGCTTCCCTCTTGGTGTGAAATAGTTCATATTTTCTGCTCCTCCCTCCAACTCCCTCCACTTTCACCTTCCCTCCATACAACCCTACTAAAAGTTATTTATTTTCTCAAGCTTTTCCTGAGAGATGGAAAATGTATCCATCTCCTGTGTATGTGCACTGTGTTGTCACTAGTAGGACAAACATGCTTTTCTTGTTTAATTTTTGTACCAAACTATTAAAAAAGATTATGCTGTACAATATAAAAAGAAAAAACACATTCAAATCTGCAAAAGCATGAGTTTGCTAGAACTAGGGAAACAAATTATAATCAAATGTGTATTTTGACTAGACTATTTCCTTTATCCCAAAATAGTCTGAAGACATCAAAACTCATTTGAAAAAATAACCCTGTCATTCACGATTGGTAGGGGGTGTATGGGGGAGGGGCCCTGACAGCTGACACTGGTGCTATCGATAGGGCTGGTGCCCTCGCTTACAGGGTTGCAGCCGGCTTCTGCAAGTGCCCTCCCCAGATTCAGGAGCCATCAGTCATTCATGCTGGTCAAGAAACTAGCTTATAACTTTTTTCTTCGTATAACTAAACCGTAGATGAGTTTTGATGTCTTTTTGCTAGTTCAACAGTAAAGTACAGGAGACAATATTCTGTAAAACTGAATGTACAGTAATGTACAGGCCACATTATTCTGTAAAACTGAAAAAGTTCCTTTTAGTTGTTTGAATATGGGAAAGTCACCACATTTAAGTACTCTACATTATGCAGATTACCTGTTGCCATCTAGAACCCCATCTCCATTAAGCAGCAAATCAAACCTCTGAAATCCATTATGTTCCTATGATATATATATATACTGGTATTATATAATTACAGTATAAATTGCCTTCTAAGGAGATTGTGTTAAGCTCTTGATTTTTTCAGTGATGTTCATAAAGATGTGTGGTACTTTATAGTTATCATTAAAACCCAGTGATCTGTATAAATCATTTCCCAATGTAAGCATTTGCCCTTTTACTCCAAGACAGATAACCAGTGCATCCTGGATAAGCTTCAACTTACATCTGTGTGACAGATAAGAAATTCCATTGGACAGGCTTCCGCTGTGATAGACAGAAGTAATATCTTCAGCAACAAGAAGTACTCAACCATTTAAGTTTCTATAAAGTTAACACTTGGAGTAAACAGTTTTTATGCAACAGAAGGTTTATGGAAAAATCTCAGCAAATATACTGCTGCACATTCTCCTTTAGTGAGTTAGGATTTCAAATATAGCCATAAAATTGATTGCAAATAGATATTAGCTAATAATTAAAAAAGAAGACCCTGTATAACTGACTGGGAATTTTTCAATTAATTCTTTTTTTTTTTTAATATTGATTAATTGAAATTGTTTTTCTTCATGTTCATAGGAAAAGATCTGGGCCGATAAAAGTATCTACTCAAAAATGTCTTCAAAAATAAAAATATATATAGGCAGTCCTTGATTTACAATGGTTCAAGTTACAATGTTTCACACTTGCAAAGTTTATAAATTGACACCCTGTTTCAACTTTCTGATGTCAGCCTCAACTTTGATCCAACGTGAAGCCACGCCAGTGAACAAATTTGCTGTGTCACCCACCTCCCTGGAGAACATCTGTCTGAACTTCTTTGGACACTTTCTTTAAGAAAGCAGACAAGACTCCAGAGAAACCTGCAGCCAGGACTCCTGAGAAGATTCCAACCAAGAACCCTTCATCAAGTCCGATCCCTTCAAAAAGTCCAGAAATTCATCTCAAAGAAGTCCTTTCAAATCAATATGATTGCTATTTACAATAGAAGTACATTAATGTAGCTATATTAGTCATCTATAATTGATCAAGTACAAAATTCTGGGGTATTTTTGGTGAAAATAGGGTATCGGGCCTTGGTTCAGGAACCAATCCCCCATTTATGACATGGTTTCTTTTGAGATAATTGGTTCCTAGGTACAACATTTTGACTTAAGATGTGGTTTTCAGGAACCAATTGTGTTGTAAGTCCAAGGACTGCCTGTATTTAATGAAAATTTTGGCCTTTTTCTTGAAATGACTTTTTGTTCTGATATTTGAGCTAATAAGTTTCAAGCCATTGACTACTTGAAATGAATCATTCTTGATTCAAATCCAAAGGAAGAACTTCCTCACTATAAGCATGGCTGTTGGCTAAACGTTGAAATAGACCTCTTAGTGAATTTGAGCAATCTCCATCTTTGGGAGTTTCAAGAGCAGGTTAGATAAACACGTGGGGTGGGGAATGCATCTAAATGTACAATTAATTCAAAGCAATAAACTCTACAGCAGTTGGAGCCAGAGTAAACTTCTCTCAGGTGTGCCTGGGACAGCAACAATTTGAGCTGGGGTTGAGCAGCTTATGCCAAGGTCTATGCTGCCCTGCCCTGCTCTGGGCTGTGAGTGGTGGTGTTGGGTGGTGGAAGGGCTGGCTGGAGAGTGTGTGGACTAGCCTTGGACCAAGCTGTCTGCTGCAGCCAAGCAGCGTAGCATGGTCTAGTGTTCCTGGCTTCTGGCCTGGGTCACTGCAGGCATGTGGCTTCATTTCTGGAATCAAAAATGAATGGCTGTTCACTTGTCTATCAGTTCTATCGATGCAGCTTAGACTTACCTGTGAAGATTGAATCGATTCAGCCTTGGGCTTTTTGACTGTCTGTACTTAGCTTAGATGATCATTCTCTACTTTTGCTCTCTTGTTAGCTGTCTCCCTCAACCCCAATCCTCTTGTCCAGTTCCAACCATTCAGCTAACATCTTTTGCTTTCCTTTCCCATTGTGCTTCTCACACTTGTCTCATTCCCACTGTCCGATGCTGACCTCCTTCCCTCTTAATGGCTTTCTCCCTGTATATTTTTAGCTTAACTTTGTAATTTGGAATTCGTTGATATTTTCAATTATTGGCAGAGGTCTTTGTTATGCAATCTCCTACATATTAGATATGGATGAGGATTATTAGCTAATGGTTTCATATGGAAAATATGTGAAGTATAGGAAAAATAAAAAGATTAGTCCTACCTGTCTGAACAAAATGCCCAGTATGGCATTGTCAAGAATTATTAAAATTATCTTAAGAAAAGGGAAGGGCTTGCAGCTAGGCTTGAGCTTTTCTTTTCTGCCATTTCCTTAGAGATGCCTATGATTTTGAGGAAACCTATTTTATCCTCCTAGCCTTATTTTTTAAAACTGGTTATTATAGTTCTTGTAATATCATAAGGCCTAGTTGTAACAGCCCAAGTCCTACTGAGTAGCACCTCAGTTTGCAGCTAAGCCCACCGAAATCAGGAAGCCAGTTTGTGGCCCTGGCAGCAGCTACGTAGAGATCAAGAACTTTTCAGAAACTAGGTTTGAGGATGCGAGAGAAGAATAGTATCTCAGACAAAGACACAGTGCACTGGAGGTAATAAATGCAAGATCTTATGATTTAATAGGGAAGCTTTAGAAACATGAATGTTGCATTCCATAGACCTGTTTTCTTTTGCATTGTTTTAAAGAAGGGTCTGAAAAAGATGTTAACAAGAGGAAATGTGACTTTCCAAATGAGACCAAACATGAAAGATGCCAGAAATGTAAATTAGTATACACACTGAGTGCTTGTTGTTTTCACAGTGTCATGCACATGAAAGTTGATTGCCACCTTTTGTGTAGCTAATAGAAGAGAGTGGACATGCCTACCATAAAATGTGCATTTTTCCTTGAAAAACTGGAGGAGGTCTTAGCTGTAGGTTAATGAGAAAAGGGGTTATGAAGTGTGAATCCACAGGCCAAGAATGATAACATACTGCATCTGTTAGATTCAATCATTTGAATCATATAGGACATTTTTTCTTTTCTCCTTAAGATAGTAAAAATATTTCTTGTTCATCTTACAAAAATACTTGCTACCTAGCCAGAGGGATTCCAAAAATGAGGAGGAATGGGAATTCCTATGAATCAAGTTTCTAGAAGCATGTCAATTAGCTATTCAGAAGCTTACATTTCTAAGTATTTTTAAATTTTTTAAGAACTTCATTTTTTAAATAACATTTATGAACTTTCAGAAGAATGTAGTTATTCCTAACTAGAGGGAAACTGGATGTGTCTCTACTAATAATACAAATGTTTGTTACAGCTCTCTCATGATATAAAAGAATCAATAATTAAATAATACTGCTGGGGACCAGAATTCTGCTTTTCAGTTTTTCCATAAAACAGCACATTGTACCCCTTTGAAAAACTGTAAGCTGGTCTGCCATGGATAAATCAGGGACAGATTTGAAAGCCAGATGGGAGATTTGTATTGTAGAGACTGCCAAGAAATGGATCAGTGTACAAAGGTTGGATCATCCAGTCTTGATAATACTTATCAGTATACCAAACTAATAAACTTAGAACTGCATCTCTGCTTTATTATTTTGAGCATTAGAACCTGACACGTCTTTGACAAAAGGTAAAAAAATGTCGGGGGAGAATTTTTACAAAGCTATTTATCATTTTCCCCAAGCAAATTCTAACAAATACTTTTGCTCTTGGAACAAGTGAAGATTGGGAACTTTGAAGGAGATGAACAGAAATCATAGAAAAGTCTGGATTAGATAAGGGGGATACAAGATAAGACAAATAATCAACTTAATCCCTAACGTCATAGAGTCAGCTATTTCAGAAAGGTAAAGGCATAACTATTTGACTGTAAAAAACCAGAAAGGAACAGGTATAGAGGTGTAATCTCAAATCTGAAAGGCAGAAAAAAATGGAAAAGTGTTTAAAGGAAATAAAAATAGATCTATAGAGTATGAAGGAAATAAAACCCTTTCAAGAAACATAGGACATATTTCCTGGTATGTCTTAATATTATTCTTAAAATGATAATGATTACTTGGTAGTTGGTTAACATGTACAAAAAGATAGGGAACATATGAATGTACTGGGGAAGGACAGCTTCAATGTATATTTTGAAGCTAATGCTGTTGACAGCAAGTAGGCTGCAAGCTTTTTGGAAATGAACCATGTCAGAAATGTAAAGTACCAAGTACAGTTTGGGGAAAGTAACAAAGAAATCTAACACCATGGTGTTGCATTGTACATCAGCTACTATTGGTAAAGGGGGAAAAAAGGATATTAGTATTGTGAATTTCAGGGCTATCTGTTGTATAGCGTGATGTGCTAGCCTCTAAATGTGCATGGTATTTGAGACTGCTAGTTTTGGAAATAAAATCCAGAACATGGGGCGGGAGACATTAATCTTAGCTTTGCTCAGATTCATCTAAGGAAGAAAAAATGAACATAAGGCAGCAGGACCACAGGGGTTAAAAGCAATCTCTTTTTGCACTCCATGGAATATAACTAACTAGGACAACACAAATTAGATTAGACTTTAAGAAACAAATCTAGTAGGCAATTGAGGGGAGCCTCTTCCCTCTTGTTCTCTTGGCAAAAAATGGATTCTAGGAACCAAACAAATACAGAGACAAATGAGTTCCATTCCCTCAGCTTCCCTTTTCGTATTTTCTCAAATAATTTTTTCAACCTCATGTTCTTAGTTCTCGGTGTGATAGAAACAAGGACTAGAGGGAACAATGAAAGAGCCCTTTAATGAAAGCAGGGATGCTTAAGACTAGAGTGAAAGGTGGAGAGGAAAAAAGGAATAGATCTATTGAAAATGAAAATCCTAAGTAGTTTTTCAGAGTGTAGATAAAGTAATGAAGTGGATAAGATATGCATGTTATTTTAAGGGGCAATGACATGTGATGGTATATTATTTTGACCATTCTACCTCTACTAGTCTCACATGCCAGAGTGTTTTACTGCAACAGAGACAAGGGGCAGCATAAGATACTATGTTGTAAGATACACAAACAAATAAAATATCATTCACTATGTAAATAGAATTATTGCAATGAATTATTCATAGTGTGGTCTAGTGCACTCTCAGGGATTCAAAAGATATAAAAATATATAATGTGCCTCTATAAACACATTTTAGAATATTTATGAAAACAATTCATAAAATTAAATCCCATTAGTTCTAGATTAGCACTTGACATTTGTCAGACTATAACTTTTCTTAGCTAGAGGGGACACCCTGACTTTCAATAATATTTAATGGATTCTCCTCCTCATATCTGCTTGGCCATATTATTCTTACTTTTTACTTATATAAATGACACTGATCTGACAGGATTGCATTTTTATCTGGAATGCAGTCTTTAATTCCTCTTCTTTCCTGCTGGCTATTTTATATGTACAAATGCAGCTGACATATCCTGTTAAACTACTCTACACATTTTATGTTCTTAATAATCATCTAAAACAAGACAGTTCGTCACCTATTAATATTAATTTCATTGTATATGTCTTTGTCGTTGCTGACAAAGGAGTTGATGCAATTACCTGAATGTTTGATGGAGCGCATTGTTTTGATTAATACATCAACGGTGTTTATGAGCCATGTTCTCTTGACTGTCATGTTGTATACCACAGATAATTTTATAGTACTTTTCTTGAGATAGATCTCTTATTACTCTGGGTAAACAAACCTCATGAAGTAAAAGCAGCTAAATCAAATGGGTATGTTTTTCTCCCTCCATTTGCAAACCGTAATAAACCAACGTTGATATTTCAGACAGAAGAAACTTCTGGAACTCCTAGCATATGATCTGCAGAGCATATTTAAATTTATCCTGACATGGAGTTGTCTTAGCTACTCAACACAGGGTGATTTTGTATAGTTATCCATTTCCAATAGTATACCCATGTTTCAATTATGCCAATCCTTGTACCCTGACTGTGAAACTGCCATGAAAATTAATATGTCTTGGAAACTGAGCACTGCCAAAATCAGATTAGCAGATGGAAGCCAATCTGAGTGTTCATAGTCTCTTAAACATAATGTTGCTTTTCCATTATTGCAACTTATTTTTCCAGTTCAATCTCTTGGGTAGTCCCCTTGGACTAGATCCACAACAGGATTTAAGTGCTTAACTGTCATTAATGGCCTAATTTAAAACTTTAGATCCTCAAAATCTCAATGTGGTTGCTGCCTTAACCTGCATATGCCTATATGTGTTAGGCACCTAAATGTCTGTGTCTGCCTAAGTATTGACAAAGCATCTTGGCACCCAGCTCATCCCTAAGCCCCATCAGGGCTTCTTACAGGTGTTCTCCCACCTACTTCACTTACAGGGTCCAATCTGGGGACTAGGCCTTTTAGGTTTGTTTAATTATTTAGTTTGCAAAATGTTTAAGACACTAGAAAAATTATAATTGTTGAAAATTAATCTTTAATATTTTCTCTTATGGTAAGCACAATTATTATTCAACTGTCCAATTGGCTGATATTCTCAAAGCTCCATGTGACCAGATCATAAATGATCCTCTCAGCTCTTGACCATTTGCATGTTCTGGAATCCAGCTGAAGCCATATATTAAATAAAATGTAAAGTACCAAGCAGTGGAAAAGAGGTATTATCCATGTTGTCTATGGGCAGCTATTTCTGAATGAAGTAATCAAATGAATAGTAACATAGAGTGTATGTTCCTCAGACACCTGGAAATTGGACAGCCCAATTAATAGTATTTATCTGTAAAACTCTTGTGGAAAAGCATTGTACTTGAGAACAGCAACCCAACACAGGCCCTGATATGGACTATAACATGAAAAAGATTTTGAAATGAACTCTTAACACTTCAGTAGTAATGTCCTAAGGGAATATCCTCCCCAGCAGTCATAGGTCTGTCTTACCATTAATGGGAGTACCAGTCTGTGGCTCCAAGGGCATACCTACACAAGACGTTTACTGTGCGGTAGAGTAACTTGCTGCACAGTAAACATCTTGGCAAGAACACATGTGCCCCTATTAGACTGGAGTAAACTAATTGTCTCTTCAGATTAAAAAACTCTGCAGCAAGTGCATATGTAGATGCTGCCTTGGCTGGCTGGGGCATGAAGGTACTTCAGTGCAGGGGCTGCCTCTAGCTAGACTTGCATTGAAGCACCCTTGTGCCCCAGTCAGGTCCTCCCCAGCATGTTGAACTGTTGGGGGAGAAGTCCCAGGCTGGCAAGCTGAGTCTCAGGGGTAGGGTTGGGGGGGGGGGGGGGCTGCCAGCTGGGGCTGCTCCAACCTGGTTCAGTGTGCTATGGTCCTGGATGCACATGCAACCAATGCACCTAGAACAATAAGCTCTGGAGCGTATTGCTTTGCATTAATATACATGTGTAGATTCACCTACTATTTGCACTTAGGAGCTCAAGGAAGCACAAAGTCTTTCTCATACACACAGGTATTGTATACTAGTACTACGTGTACTTGAAGCTGAGAACATACGCGACATTTTTAATGCCTGGGTAAGAGTCATCATCAGGAGGAAAGGAGAATACAAAAGCAGAGACTTGAGAGTAACAAAGGGTCCTGCCCTTTGTCCCATCCCTTCCTGTTCTTCTCCTTGTTCCTCCCTGTCCCTCTCTTTGTCCTGTCCCTCCCTGTTCCCTCCTATTCCTCCTTCTCTTCCCTGAGAGTGGTCTCAGTCCCTGTACCTTGGGAAGGGCTGCTGAGGATACCATGGAAGGCACGTGACCAGCCTGTCTCATGCACCCCACTGGAGGGAGGCTGTGGGCTTGGCATCCCACCTCCAGACTACTGACATCTAAGAAAGAGAGCCTCAGAGTAGAGCCTGCATCCTGACCAAATGTACTTTGACAGCTCTAGGATTTGGTAAATATATAAAATTGCCTTATTGTTTGTATTGCTTCCTTTCTCTTACCAGTGTGTATCAATAAATTTGCCTATTATCGAATAGAAAGGTTAGTCAGTTTGAGGGTGGTCCCCTGACAAACTTCTGGAACAAGGCCTGGAACAAGGTCTCTGGGTCCTAAACCCAGAGCCAACATTGTCAAATTCCCCCAAGCACCCAATCCAGCTGTTCTCAGAGCATACCCGACACACACTGTTTCTGCATTTATTTAATGGTTGTTTATTCTAAAATAAGAATATAAGTGCCATACCATGTCAGACCAATCTTGTTTCCAGAACTGGCAGTGGGAGATGTTTTAGAGGGAGAGTATATGAAGAGGACACATATGAAGTGAAGTAATGGGCGTGGATATGGTATGCCTGTTATTATTTATCCCTGTTATACCTTCCCTGGCATCCACTGTCCTTGATTTAAAGATTTCAGAAGGTCCATCTCTGCCTGTTCTGTTTGATCCTTATTAATGGACCTGGCCTGTGTAAGTCATTAGTGTAACACATTTCCACAAATTAATATGCAGAGCTTAAAAAAAAGAAACTCTCTTTTGTTTGTTTTAAACTTGTCTCTTAATAATTTCAGTGGGTCCCTCCTAGTTCTATTCTGGCATTTCATGAATAACAGTTCCAAAGTCTCTTTATCCCCACACTTCCTGATTTATAGACTTTGATCATATCCCCCCTCAACCTTCTCCTTTCCAAGCTGAAGAGTCGTACCCTTTTCAGTCTTTCCTAGTATGGGTCGTACCTGCATCCTACCCATAATAATCTTTGTTGCCCTTCTTGGTACCTTTTCTAATTCTATTACATCTTTTTTGAGATCCTAAGTCCAGACTTGCACACAATATTCAAGATGTGGGTGCACTGTGGATTTGTTCAGTAGCATGATGATGTTTCCAATTTTGTTTTCAATTCCCTTTGTAATGGTTCCCACCATTTTATTGGCTTTTTAGGTCGCTGCTCCACATTGAGCTAGTATTTCTAGAGAACTGTCTAAGTGACTCCAAATCCCTGAATCATAGCAGCTGAGTCAGAGAATTGTGTTTGAATAGTTGCGGTTATATTTTTACCATGTGCATTTCCTTGTATTTGTTAATGCTAAAGTTCATCTGCCACTTTTCTGAGTACTCATTTAGCTTTGTAAGATCTTTTCACAGCTCCTAGCCAGCAGTTTAGGATTTGACTATCTGGAATAATTTAGCACTGTCTGAAAACATTGAGATTTCCCTGTGCACTCTCTTTTCCAGGTCATTTATGAAGATGTTGAACAAAATCAAGCCCAGAATAGTTCCACAGGGGGGCCCCACAGTTAGCCTTCATTCAGTCTGAAAAATGAGCATTTAACCCCTAGCCTTCACTTTCTTTCTCTCTTTTAACCAGCTTTTGATCTGTAAAAAAACCCCTTCCCTCTAATCCTGTGACAACTCACTTTTTAAGAGCCTTTGGTAAAAGGGATCTTATCATAAGTCTAAGTTTTTTCAAAATCCAAATATATTGTATAAACTGTATCCCTGTCTAAATTCTTGCTAACATCCTTATATCATCCTTATATCATTCTTATATCATGAATACATCTATGCAACTGTTGATTTTTTTATTCTTTATTTTAGATTTTACCAATTTACTAGGGATAGAAGCAAGACACTCTGGTCTCCCAGAGAACCTGTACCTCATGAATTTGCCTAAATTGCATCCTTAAGAGCTGTGTAGGAAGCCTACTTCAACCTCAATCAGGGTGCATCTACACAAGACACTTTACTATGTATTAAAATAATATAATGTGAAGTTAAGCATCACTGTCTACACATGCATGGCACTTACTGTGCATTAGATTAATCTAATGCACCATTTTCTTGTATCAATACACATAGGTACCAAAAAAGGTGCATTAACTAATGCACAGTAACTTACGTGTAGACACTGACGTCAGGAACAAACTGCACCCAGTCAGGCACACTGGCAGGGGGCCAGCTACTGAAGGCATGTACCGGGCCCTGCAGCCTTGTGGACCCTGGCCATGACCCCCAGGACTGCTGAGGGGCAGAGCCTTCCTCCTGGGCACCATTCCTTCCCTCTGTGGGCACTTGTTGGGACCTGCAGCCCTGCAGATCCTGGCTGTAACCCATAGGACTGCTGAGGGTCAGATCCTGATTCCTGGGCACTGTGCTGCCCTGACCATGTGCCAACCAATGCCAGAACACAGAGCCCCACCCTGATCTCCCAAGGTCCCTGGCAGCAGCTTCCATCTCAGGCTCTCCAATGCTGGAGACAATGGCCTGTAACCCAAGACAAGAGAGACAAGAGAAAAGAGATTGACGTCATATATCTTAACTTTAAAAAAGCTTTTGATCTGGTATCTCACAATCATCTCATAGAAAAACTAGCCAATTGCAGCCTCAGCTACATCACAGTCTGCTGGCTGGGGAACTAGCTCCGAGGCTGAACCCAGAGAGTGGTAGTTGATAGAAGTCAATCATTGTGGTGCGCTGTGACTAGTGAGTGCCATGGTGCGGGTCAGGCTGTCACCTCTGAGTCTGTATGTATGTTGAGGGTTATTTGCCCCCAGATGGAGCAGCTTACACTTGGAAGTGTTAAACTTCATCTGTTTCCAGTATGCTCAACTTTCTAGCCTGCCCAGGTCCACCTGTATCAGCAACTTATCTTCTGGCATGACCACACTGCCAGATAACTTTCTGTCACCCATGAACTTGGCCAGTGAGCTTTTCATTACCCCATCCAAATCATTGATAAAGATGTTGAAAAGCACTAGTACAACCATGGACCCCTGAGGGACACCACTGGCTACTTTGCACCAAGATGACACAGATCCATTCAGGAGAACTCTCTTGATTTTATAGATTTTGAGATTTCATAGACATTTGGACTGGAAAGGACAGTGGGGGATCATGGTTTATTACATGGTGGGCTACTTTGTCTCCCACGTCCAGCTGGCGAGAGACCTGGTCATAGAAGGAGATGAACTTGGTTCATGGTTTGACTTGGATGAGGGGGTAGAAAGCAAGCTATCCAAGTTTGCTGATGACACCAAACTGTGGGCTGAGGTGGGGACACCAGAGGAGAGGGAGAAGCTGCA
>JAGPOW010002742.1:3633165-3660267 GCA_030014935.1 Caiman crocodilus | reverse complement strand
ATCAGCAGGAAATAGGGCAGGCTCTTTTTTCCCAGGCACCACCAGGGGTAACTAGGACCAGTGGTCACAAGTTACTGGAGAACAGGTTTAGGTTGGACATTAGGAGGCACTACTTCACAGTTAGGGTGGCTAGGATGTGGAACCAGCTTCCTGGGGAAATTGTTCTTGGTCCTACCTTGGGAGTCTTTAAGAGTAGATTAGATAGGTACTTGGCTGGGGTCCTGTGACCCCACTCGTTCCTGCCATTGGCGGGGGGTCAGACTAGATGGCCTGCTCTAGGCCCCTTCTGACCCTAGATACTATGATACTATGATATGATACTATGGTGTCCAGCCCCTGCCCCAGGGGCAGGAAGTCAGCAAGGATCATAGGATCCCAGGAAGATAAACATCCAAATGTGTCTTGAAGGCGTTCAGAGTGGGTGCTTGAACCACTTCCAGCGACAGGTTATTCCAAACCTTGGGGATTCAGATGGTAAAAACTTCTTCCTTATGTCCAGCCTGAATCAGTTATGGTGGAGTTTGTGACTGCTCAATCTTGTCATCCTTTGGGGCACTCTGGTGAACAGACTTTCCCTCAGATCCTGCTGAACATCCCTGATAAACTTATAGGTGGCCACCAGATCACCCCGAGCCTGAGCTTTTCCAGGCTGAGGAGTCCCATGGCTCTCAACCTCTCATCATAAGGTCTGTTTTCCTGACCTCTGATCATGCATGTGGCTCTCCTCTGCACACTCTCAAGCTTCTCCACATCCTTTTTGAATTGTGGAGCCCAAAACTGGACACAGTACTTCAGCTGCGGCCTCACCAAAGCCGAGTACAATGGAAGAATGATGTCCCGGGATTTGCTTGAGAAGCATCTATGGATGGAAGCCAGCATTTTGCTCGCTTTACTAGCTGCAGCATTACATTGAAGGCTCATGTTCATCTTGTGGTCAATCATGACCCCCAAGTCCCTTTTATCTGTAGCACTAAACAATGTAGCACTGCTGAGCCTATAAGCATGCTGCAGGTTTTTCCTTCCAAGGTGGAGAACCTTGCATTTTTTGCTGTTAAACACCACCAGGTTCTCATCTGCCAATGTGCCTGGATCTGCCTGGATCACCCTCCTGTCCTCAGTTGTGGATGCTTTACCCCAAAGCAGAAACCCTGTAGCCAGTTTCCTACCCATGGAACCATCGAGCAGCTGAGCCCACAATCTTCCAGTTTTCCCACAAGGATAGTGGAAGTCCAGGAATATAATGTCTACTTTGTCTCCCACGTCCAGGTGGCGAGAGACCTGGTCATAGAAGGAGATGAGATTGGTAAGACAAGACCTGCCCATAACAAAAACATGCTGTCTGTCATTCAGAATCTTACTTTCCATGAGCATATCACGCATAGATTTTTAAATGAGCTTTCGCAGGATTTTCCCTGGGATAGAGGTTAGGCTGATTGGCCGATAGTTGCCTGGGTCCTCCTTCTTCCCCTTCTGAAAGATGGGCACCACGTTGGTCCTCTTCCAATCCTCAGGAATCTCCCCTGTGCACCACCAATTCTGAAAGAGATTAAAAAAAAAAAGCAGTTCTGGTCATTCCCAGGGGTTCCATGATGACCTCAGCTAGCTCTTTCAGCATTCTTGGATGGAGTCCATGTGGTCACACTGACTTATAAATTACAAGTTTTTTCTACCTGGTATTGTACCCACTCAGTATCCACAGTGGGGAGGCTGTCAGTCCCAAAATGCCTGCTATGAGCCTGGTGTGCCTGGGAAATTCTGGCCAGGGTCATGCTTGGGGTGCAGGCCACGTATGACAGGATGCCTGGCCTGAGGCAGCTCTCCAGAGAGGGCCACCAGTTGCAGGTGGAGGGGCATCACCAGCTTTGCATCTCAGATAGGCAGGGAGTCCCTCACCCCCAGGAACCAGGCACTGTGGGCCGCCTCCTCCAGCCCCTGCAGTAGGGCACCTGGGAGGCCACTCATGGGCCCTGAGCTCACACACACTATAGACAGTTTGCAAGAAACACAAATCTTTATTTTTCTCTACCATCAGGAATAAACTACCTGGTCTGTAAGGAGGAGTGGGTGGAGGGAGGGGAGATGGTCTGAAGCTGCCATGGCAGCTGCCACCAGAAGCCAGACCTGGCCTTGGCTAGGTAGGGTACAGTAAGTCAGGCTGTCTGTGGCAAGTGGCCCAGCTGCCCTGTTGTGGAAGCAGGAAGGGAAGCCTTACCTGTGTACACATGACACCCAAATGGAGGCTGAGTGACACATTATTTCTGAAATGTTGCAAAATCTCACAAAGAACTTCTCTGTCCTTCTTTTGCAGGACCGGAAGCTATATGTGGGGAAGAACCACCAGCTGGCAGCAGAGATATAGCTGCAAGGATGCCATCACCATTTCCTGGCACCCTCTGCATGTGCTGCCTCCATTAGTACCAGAGCCTGGACTGGTACTGTGCTGCTGCAGTGACTTGTAACTGCAGCAGAGGAATGGCTTGCAGATTCTTGGGCCTGGCATCACCAGAGCCTTAAGTGGGAGGGGAAGAGAGACCAGGAGGACCACATCCTCACCCTTCTGGAGAGGATGGTAATGGGCCAGGACCAGCATGGTGGCCCAGGAGGTGGGAGCAGTGGAGGAGGACTACTGGGTCTCAGACACCATCCTTGCTCTGGTGCTCAGCTTTATGCTGCTTGGCACCTGGACTCACCTGGTCCCTGGCAGCTGCCTGTGGCCCCTCTACAGTGGTCTTGGGTACAGTGTCACCTGCAATGGCCAGGGCCCCCTGCTCTTGGACCTGGTCCCCTGGTGGCCTGGGTTCTGGCCTGAAATGCCATCTGCCACTCACCCAGGCACAATGTGGACCCTGAGCAGGAGGTGGCCATGTCTGGGCCAGATCCTCATTAGGGCTCTGCTGGCCCTATCCCCATGGAGGAGGATGGGGGAGCATGCTGAGCAGTCTGGACAGTGCTTGCCCTTGCTCCTGGGCCAGTTTACTGCCTATTGGACTTTGTGTGGCATGTGCACCCACAGTGGTGTTGGTGGACATTAGGGTGCTGGGTACCTCTCCCCAGAATCTGCATCACAGGTGCTTCCACCCCACTGTTTCCCCCATCTTCCATTCATAAACCAGAAAGTATAGTTGCCTGAGAAGTGGAGGTTTTATTGGAGGTGTATGTTGGGATTAGGAAGGGGTGTAGTGTTGGATGGGAGTGTGCTGTTGGATAGGGTGGGAGGGAGGGGGTCTGGTGTTGGCAAGGGCAGGAGGTACTCTGTTGTTCTGAGGGAATTGGGGGAGGATTGGGTGTTTTGTGGTGGAGGAAAGTAAAATTTGGTGTTTCTTGCAAGCTGTCCATTGTGTGTATGTTCATGATGTAGCACTGTGAGCCTAGGGTATGTGGATGGTGTCCCAGACACCCTACTGCAAAAGCTGGATGAAGAGGTAGTCAGTGAGCACTTCACTGGCATGGTGCCCTAGCTGCCACTGCTGGGGGGAGGGCAGGGAGCATTCAAGGTGGGCTGGCCACAGGCTCCCCAAACAACACCTGAGCCTGCCTCTGGAGCTCCCTGCCAGCTTTAGGGTTATCCTGTGCTCCCTGCCAGCCTAAGGATCACTCCCTTGCCCCCTGCCAGCCTGAGACTGCCTCTCTGACACCCCTACCAACCTCAGAATGACCCTGGGGACTGCTGACAACCTGAAAATAACCCATTGTGCCTGTAGCTGTCCCCTGATCCCCCTGACACCCCAAGCCTGACCCTGGAGTCCCCTGCCAGCCTAAGGCTGACCCTCATGCCACTTGCCAGCCTGCAGCTAGCATCCGAATCACTGTGGATATAGGATGGAGCTCCCCCTGGTTGCTACAGGGGGCAGACCAGGACAGGAGAAGCCCTGAAGTCAGCTGCTCTTGTTGGGCTCAGTTTGCTCCTGATGTACACATGTAGACATGGAGCAGTTTAATATGTACAGTAAAATTCAGGTGCATTAATTGCACATGTAGGTGACCTTTGAGTTATAAATTCCAAATTCAGAGAGATAAAGGGATGATAGGCACCTACTCTTAGGGCTTTGTTTCACATTCCACTTTGAGCTGCTGAAATGTTGATCAGTGTTAGTGTTAACTCAAGTTTGAAGCAGTCATACCTTAAGTGTAAAAACCTTCTCTGACTATCCCTCACTTGAGTGCTAAAAACCTTTTCTGACTACCCCCCACCTGTGACTTCCCACTGGAGGGCTGGTGAGCAAGGGCCTGACTGGGAGCTACAGCTATGAGTTGCCACTACAGGGGGCCAATGAGCAAAACCAGTCTTCTATCCCTGTTCTAGATCGGGGTGTATAAAAGAGAGGTTGGGTCGGGGGACAGGAACATGAAGCTGAAAGGCAGAGAGTTAATAGGATGGAGATGGGTAAGGAACTGGTGGAAGGAAAGAAAATGAGAGTGGGAGAAGTGTGGTAAAATGAATAAAGTCAGTCACTGAAAGATAAAATAAAAATAAGGAAAAAACAAGAATTGAAAAAGAAATAAAGAGGAAGTAAATGAAAGAAGGTCTCTTGTTTTAGGAAATTGGGATTGGGGCATAGAGATTGTTGGTCATGTTTCCTGGGAAGGCTAGGAGGTGGGAGTGGTGAGAAAGAGGTACTTTTGGGGGAGCTAGTGCCCCTTTCCTAGGAAGGAAGCCCCAGCTCATGCAGACCTGATACAGCCCTCTACAGCCTCCCTCACCAAACCCCCTAGATCCCACTTCTGTACCCATCCATGCTCTGAAATCAGGCTAGCTGGCATGTACTCTGCAGGCTATTTGCATGGGGTTCCACCTCTGGGGGTGGGAAGGTCACACCTGAAGGGTGTGAAGGGGGAATTGGCTTAATACCAGAACTAACCCCTGAGCAGTTCTGGGGGTGGAAAGTTTGCAGGTACAGAAGAGGAGGGGACATAGAATCCTGGGATGTTGGCGGAGTGCAACATGGATGGCTCATCTGTGGGGACTGCCACGCATTAATAGAAAACAAGCTGAGTAACGTGGTTCAGAGAGAACCCTACCTTGGAGTGACTTAACTTTAAGCCACCTAAAGTGTGTTTAAAATGAATTTCAGGTGTTAATGTGTGAACAATCCAGGGGTTAGGAACTTCATGAGCTACCGAAAAGTAATGTGTAACAAGGCCCTAAGTCCTGTTTTGGCCCAAAGTGGGAGGGAAGACTTCAGGTCACTTTTTCCAGGATTGCTTCAGTTCTTCACCTAATTTGAATAAAGGGGTCAGAACTAGTTCTTACTTTCCTACATGTTTTTAAAGAGTTCATTTGCCCTGCAACATGTTTCTATGCTACTGGAAAGGCAGTTATGAGCAAGTAAATACCATGGAAATGGTTAGACAAGGTTCTTTGGGTAGATGTGATATATTTTATTAGACCAAGTAAATAATTGAAAAAAATGCTCTTTGCAAGCTTTTGGGCATGACCATCCTTTTTCAGGCATAGGGAGAACATGGAAACTGTTATGCATATGTCATTATACTGATAGATGGCACTTTTAATTCTTTCATTGTAAGCCTTTCTTTTAGATTCTTTGTAGTTACTGAAAAGAAATAAAAAGGAGAATCTACAGTTGAATGTACAGAGGAACAATTGAATGGAAAAATCACTAGGGTATTCACTAATTTCACACTGAGACATGGCACATTAGTGATAGCTTTAGCAACAAACATTTCCTTCCCAAACACATTTTAATAACTATTATCCTGCCTTCTGCCTCACTGTTCACTCCAGTCTCAGCTATTATTTCATGAGCAAACATCGCTTAATGAGATAATCTGGTGAGAAATCGCAAGCAAACTGATATTGAGATTGCAGTTTATTTGCCTCATCATTGTAGCACATATAATCATCCTTGTCATCTGTATTCTGTTCTGTTTCAGATACCCATGGGTAAGTTTTCTTCAGGTGGGATGACTGTGAAAAACAACACTTAATATATTAAATAAAAGGCAGTGGTATATATGGCAAAAAAAAGAGGAGGCGGTTAAATTATGTATGCAGACAGTAAAATAAAGGCAATTTGAGATAAATAATATCCATTGCACCTGAGTAATCCCATTAACCTCACAAAGGATTCAAAGGAACAAAGGAGGACAATTTGGTTCAAAATAAAATTATTGGCTCTTGGAATTTGAAATCTTATTTTTTATTGCAGACTATACAGCCAAAAGTCTTTTGTAACAATATTGCTCTGTCCTTGCTACTTCCTCCTCTTAGCATATTTTATCCATTTTCAATATCATTTAAAATTTACTCCAGTTTTAGGGAAAAGATGTGGGAGTCACTGTGAACAGCTCAATGAATACTGTATGATTGCTGAATATGCAGTAGCAGTAAGTAAGGTCAATAAAATCTTTAGAAATATTAAAGAAAGGGCATACAGAGTAGAGCTAGTCACAATATTCATTTAAAAATATTTGGAGCCTGACCATGCAACTATTTACTCATTTGCTTACCTTTATACGTTGTGATTGCTTTCCATTGGTTTTGGCCTTAATCCATGCTTTTCTCTGTAAATCTGTAAGGAAATCATGATTTTCAACAGTGCTTGCAATCTATCTGCTTGTTTGACAAATGGTTTATATGAACCGGTTTAAATCCTGGGATTCTTTGTGGACTGTTCACATGATCGTTTCTCTAGGATTAAGTACAGATAGTCAAAAAGCCTGTGGCTGAATCGATTCAGTTTTTGCAGGTTAGTCTAAACTGCACAGATTGAACCAATTACCAAGCAGACATTCAGTTTTGATTCAGGAAATGCAGCTACATGCCTGCAGTGGCTCAAGCCAGCAGCCAGGGGCTTGCTACAGCATGCTTGCCAGTCACTGCCAAAGGGAAAGGAAGACAGAAAGAAGCCCTCCAAGGCTCTCACTCATTCCCTGATCCAGAGAAAGGGGCATGGCTAGGCACCAGCTCAGGGTTGGCACACCAACCCCCAGGAAGCGGGTTTTAAATCCCCTTCCTGGCCCACATGGGACTCAAGCTCATGTCTGGGGTGTGGAGGAGCAGTGCTTGTCAAGCTTCTGCCCTGATCACCACTCAAGACAGGAGAGGCAGATGGTGCAAAACCAGGGATGGGGTGAGGGAAAAGGTAGTGGCATTAAATTAATAAAAGCTTGAACAAAAATAGTCCTTTCTCTGAAGCAAATATTGAACATAGCACTTTGCAACCTCAAGCACACAACAAGGAACAATAAAAAAACCCTTCACATAAGCTAAGATACAGCGCAGTAAAACACAGTGAGAGCACACACAGCTTAGTCTAACTTAAAATGGAATGTAAGAAGCCAAAAAGACAAGACAAACCTTGCACAAATATTTTGTAATCCTGAGGGCATACCTTACAGACAGGTATTCAGAAAGTTCTTGCTTAGGTATTCCAGTCTCCCACCTTTTACAGGTTCTGCTTTATAAATGCATTTCTCCTTGTAGAACTGCATTCTGTTGTTTTCTGCCCATTTGTCCAACCTGTCCAGGTCTACTTGCAGCTGTTCCCTGCCCTCCGGTGTGTCTACTTCTCCCCACGGATTTGTGTCATCCACAAACTTGGACAGACTACACTTCACTCCCTCATCGAAGTTGCTGATGAAGACATTGAAGAGTATTGGGCCCTGCAGGACTCCACTGCCCACACCCTTCCAGGTCGATACCGACCCATCCACTATGACTCTCTGGGTGTGACCCTCTAGCCAATTCACCACCCACCGGACTGTGTAGTCATCTGAGTCACAGCCTCTTAACTTGTTCACCAGTATGGGGTGGGATACCATATCGAAAGCCTTCCTGAAGTCTAAGTATATGACATCAACCCCTACTTCTGCGTCTAGGCGTTTTGTGACCTGGTCATAAAAAGAGACTAGATTAGTCAGGCACGAACTACCTGCTACAAACCCATGCTGGTTTCCCGTCAGCATAAGAAACCTGCTTGGTGGAATGAAAGCGGAAAGGGATCTTGGAGTCCTAGTGGAGCCCTGGGGCTAACCTCAGGCTGCCCCCCTCCAGTGATGGGGCTGAGCAGGACTAAATTTACTCCTGTTTAGCGTCTGCACATGTTACTGCACAGTAACTACTTGTGAGTAAATTTGCCACTTGCATTTGCAGGTAAACTATGCTACTGCACAGTAAAGCATCTTGTATAGATGTGCCCACTCTAGAGCAGCCAAAGGCAGCTTCCAGTTAACTCAGCTGTAAATGTAAACCTGGTCATTCAGGCTGGGGAGTCACAGGCAGCTAGCCATTTCACTGCCCTGTGCTATTGGCTATAGAAATTGGTATGCCTTAACTGCACTAGCCAGATGAACTATCTAGGTTTGAGCATGCCTAGGATCTTTTAACCTTTTTCAAGACTGAAATCTTGCCCAAGCTCTGCCTGAAGAGTTTAATTTTGTAAATACATTTTTTTTAATTTGGGCATTTAATGATTGTTTCTGAAAACTTATCTCTTGCATATAAACTGGTGGTATAATACCAGAAGTGTTTTCTTTTCAAGAATACAGGTTGCACCTATATTGGTCTATAGGCAAAAGGATTCAGAACTCATAGTAGAGGTGATAGCTTTTATTAGACCAACCAGATATTTGGAAAAAAAATATTTATTTGCAAACTTCTGGGCATGCTCACCCTTCCTCAGGCAAAAGAAAATGCAAAGATTATAAAATTTATCCTAGGTGGAAATGAAAATTCATATTTCAGGAAGGAATATGTGAGTCATCAGGAAAGGTGATAATTGAAGCCTGATTGTTACAGAGTATTTCAGAAATACATGCATCTCTATTTTTCCTTAAACACAGTGTTTACAGCTAGGTAACTTCCTGAAGAAATGCCAGTGTACTCTCCACTCTTCATGACTTTTTATAAAATAAATGTTAATGATCAGAGATTTCAGTTGTACTACCATGCACCCTATCTTAAACAGCCATCAGAAAGACTAAAAATCTGGTTGCCTTGTATAGTTGGGGCGTATAAATGAAGATTAGAGACAATTTTCCTGCCAGTACTTAGAGGGTACTTTAAAGGGGACACTCAACACAGACATTGCCTATTCTGATGGGAGGTGTTCTTTGAAGAGAGGCTTTGGTGCTTATTCTCATGTATTAGTTACTATGCTAACCACTGAATAATTCAGAAAAGAATATGCCTGTTCTGGGGTTTGTAGTTTACGCAGTGCTTTATTGAAAAAGAATTTAAAACTGCTGTTTTAAATTCATTTAATCCAGAAGTCAAAATAAAGTCACAGGTTTAGCATAACAGGGTTCTTATAAATGTTGGTCATTGTATTGTAGATTGCTTATAGCCCAGGGGGTAAATCTGGCTGAGCAAATACAAACACAAAAGCTCTTTACTAACTGCTCCATCTGTGAACAACCCTTGCACTGTGATCTCATCCTCCATTTATTTACCTCCTTGTTTCCTGAAATTTTCACCCTAAGCTAATATTCTGATTTTTTGATAAACGAAGGCTGATTATTCTAGTGCATATTATCTGAATTCTCACTGTGCTTGTTGGGCGACTTATAAACAAAGCCTGCTTGGTAGCTGTATTGTCTGAGAAAAGTTCAACATATGGAAGCGTTGCTCTTTGGAGTGGCCCTTACCTCTAGAGCAAGTACTTCACATTCCCTTCTAAAAAGAATGCAATGAGTACTGGATAAAGCACTGTTACTTTTAATCATAACTGCACCTAAGATGATAAATTATAGTGACATACTGTTGACTTCACTGCAGTAGCACTGTGCCACTCTGGCTGTGCAAAACTAAAGGATGGTATACCTCTCCATTTTGTAGGCAGGCAGCTAGAGATTAAGGTCAAAAGTGTCCACTAATTTTGGATACCTGGTTTTCAATGGAAGTTTGGCACTTAAATACCTTTGCAAAGTGTTCTCTACTGTTGTTGCACACTCTGAGAACAAAGAAGTCTGTCAGAGGTCTGCTTTGTTCAGCATCTGGGTTCTAACAGATCAACCTTGTGTAACACAAGTATTTGCATGGCAAAGCAGCCAGTTCCAAATGGCTTGTGCCCGAATCTTGTATTCTCTTAAAGGTACAGTTCCCGTAATGCTTGATTTTATTTTTCAAAGTCTTTGGTATTATGTAACATTTCATGCATTCAAAAAAATGCCTCTGATAGGCTAAGTATAGATGTTCAAAAAACCTGAGGCAGAATCAATCTAAATTACATGACTTTCTGTAAGCAGCACAGGTTGGATTAGTAGTGAATGGTATACATATTCACCCTTTAGTTGGGGGTAAGGGAGTGGGGGGAAGCATGCAGGCTGCCTGTAGTGGCTGAGGCCTGCAGGTTGAGGGCACTCCTGAACACCTCCCAGCCTGCCCTGCAGGCCCCCCCAGGCTTCTCCAGACTGCCAAGCAGAGCTGAGTGCCTGGGCCACCCTAATTGGCTGCTGGGCACATGTGACCACATCCCCACTTCCTTTCCCCACATTAGTACTCTGGGACCCTGAGGATAGGGCTCAAAAAAAAAAATCTGTGCAGTACCCCAGGTGCCAATGGCCTGCTGGCAGTGACCAAGCCTTGGAGGTCACAGGGTTGCCTCCAGACAGGGCCAGTCCCAGTGTTCTGCCCCCTGCCACCGCAACCCAGCAGAGACAAGCTACCTGCATTGGCTCCTGTGTGGCTCTGCGGGGCTGTGCCAAGCATGGTGGCATGGGGGTTCCTGATTTTATGTGCAGGAGCTAAGGGTGGGCTCTGTGGGGCTGTGCCCAAGCATAGGAGCATGGGGGTGTCTGGCTGGGTGTGCAGGATCCAGGGTAAGGCTCTCTAAGGCTGTGCCCAAACACAAGGCTCAGTGCCAGGTATATTTGTACACATCAGGTGCTTTGTGATGGGGTGGCCCGGCCTGGGGATGCAGGTGCTTATATCTTGGTGCTCATGTAAGAGACACAGACGCCTCCCAAGGCAGTATCTTAAGGATAAGCAACATTTTTAAAGCTGTTGGCTGGACAAAAACTTGGGTTTAGTCTGATGTGGAGCAGCAGTGCATCACTGGGGAGGTGGGGGGAAGATAGGAGGGGGAGCAGGGCGGCTATCCCTGTGCTGCTGCTGGAGCCAGGCAGCTGAAAGATGCACCCACGCTGCCACTGCTTCTTCCTGCCCCCAGCTCCCCAGTTGTAGTGCAAGCACAACTCTCACCTAGTGCAGGGAGCTGGAAGCAGTTTTCTCACTACTGCTACCCAGCCTGCCCTGGCACATTGCCCCTCTAGCTGGAAGCTGCAGTGGCCCTACAGCTTTGGGGAGGGTGAAGGTGGAGGCAGGGAGGAGCAGCAGCAATGCAAATGTAGCCTTCAGCTCCTAGTCTCTGGAGTAGCTTTCTGCTCAGTGCCAATGCAGGCACAGGCAAAGCTGAGGAGCTGCACAGGCCATATATTGCTGACCTCTGCAATATGAAGTGTTGGATTTATTAAGTAGGGTATGCACCTTGCATAGAAGAGAACCGAGTATGTTGGCTGTTGGGACCCAGAGGCCTTCAGGCCTGGGTTGGATCTTTGTGCTCAGCTCAGGCTTCATACTTAGCTTGAATTGTGGTCTAGACATAACCAGTGAAAGGAGCTTATGGAGAAAAAACCTGTCTCCTGACTTAAAATGAATCAGGAAGCTGGCTAACTAAGTTGAATAAATATAGTGTTTGCAAAAAAAGGAACAGTCAGAGCAAAACCTACCCCCACCTAAGAATGAAAATATTATTTCAGAATAGAAAATTTCAGTTAAAGGTAACCATATTTTGCAACAGAAACACAATTATTAATATACATTAGGAAGAAGGTTTAAGCTAATTTCATGGATTAAGAAACGCAAGCTATATGGTATATAAAGAGAGGTGAGAGAGTGTGTCCTTTGGAATACGCTAGAAGAAACCCTGAAGAGATCCTGTTACCGATCCAAGATCCTCTCTTGACATCAGATGCAGGAACCAGGAGCCCCAGACAAGACTTCATGGCCTGATCAATCAGTGAAGTTGCGTTCACAACATCACAGGGTGGTGAGCATCTGCTGTGACTAGCTACAGTCATGCCTAATAATTTTTAACTGCTACTGCTGCTTCATTTCTAATTAGAGTTGTATCAGTTAGGGTTCCAAAAACTTACTTTTAATTTGGGACAACTATGTCTAAGTCTCCTTGCCTGGTTTTAGACCCACTATAGCATTATAGGGATACAACTTAGCAGCTGGATGTCAACAGGTTTGCAGACACTACCAATACTTCTTGTACCAGCTCGAGCACCAAGCAGAGGTAAAATGCAGAGAACCTCTTTTTGGAGCAAAAAAAGAGTTTTCAAAGTAAGGCATTTGGACATGCAGCAGGGAATCTGAAAACCTTGTGGGTGCTCTGGGAATCTGGGGGATTTTCAAATGTAAGGATTGACAATACAAGAAAAGCAGCATACCTCATCTTCAAAAATGCTCTAACTCTAGCTGAATGCTCAATATTATGGGGATTTTTACTGTGCAACCAACAGTCTGTTTAAAAAAATCCTGGGTGCCCAAACATATTTTTTTGCTCCAGTTAGAAAATACCAAGGGCCATGTCAGCCTCCATAATCTTTGAAAGTGAACCTCTGGGCCACTTGTACCTGTGAAGGGGGTTTAGTTGTCCCTACATTGAAATGGTGGGTTTTTAATTGGTGAGTTTTTGTGTCGATTAAAAACCCATTGTTTCAATTTAGGGACTTTCGTTTACTGTGATGAAACAGTGACAGCCCCCATCAGCTCGCCTCACACCCCTACCACTGTGGACAGGCTCTGCCAAAAAACAAACAAATAAAAAAACAAAGCTAAACTATGAAAAAATGGTGAGTGGCCCAATCCTTGTTTTCCCCATAGTCTGCTCAGCCTGCCTCTCCTGCAGCTGGGGTGTGAGCTGCCAGAGGGCCTGAGCTATGGGGGCTCTGGTCCTTCCCTCCCCAGTAGCAGAGCCCCTGGGGCAGCACCTCCCTGCTAGCACCCTGCCCAGGTGGTCCCTGGGGGTCGCTGCCATTGCAGAGGGAAAGACTCAGCCCCCTGCAGCTCAGGGTCTGTGTGACCTGGCAGCAGCTCCCTTGGGCCAGCTCTGCTGAGGGGGAAAAAAGAAATAAGTGGTGAGAGGCCTGATCTTTTTCCTTTTTCTCCCGGAGCCTGTATGCCTCTCCCGTGGCCAGGGGGTTAGCTACTGGTGGGCTGAGCAGCCCCTCAGCTGCAGGGGGCTCTGGTCCTTCTCTCCACAGTGGCATCACCTGCTGGCACCACCTCCATGGAGGGAAGGATCGGGCCCTCTCCAGCTCAAGGAGTGCTGGTGGCTTGCTTCCCAGGTGCAGGGGAGGCAGGCAGGCTGTGGGAGAAAAAAAAAAGGTCATGCCCCACGCCACTTTTTTTTTTCTCAGCAAAGCCTGCCTATGGAAGTCGCCGCTGGGTCACGCAGCCCCTGAGCTGGGGGGGAGCAGGGAGGCTGGTCCTTCCCTCTGTGGTGGTGGCATCCCTCAGGACCAGCTAGGTGGGGTACTAGCTGTGTGGGTGCTGCCTGGGGTCCTCCATCACCAGGGAGGGTAGGTCCATGGCCCCTGCAGCTCGGGGGCTGCTCGGCATGCTGGCGTGCTCAGGGAAGCTCAGGCTTGATGGGTTTTCAGTGCCCTGTGCACCATCCCCTCTGCCTTCCTGCTGCCTATAACCACCTGGGAATGGGTTGGCTTGCCCCTGGGGCAGTGTGGGAAGGTGGCAGGAGGGTGGCTGAGTGTGGTGGCAGCTGGAGAAGGTGGCAGGGATGGTGCACGGGGCACTGAAAGCCTACCAAGCCCAAGCTTCCCTGAGCAAGCCTGGACTTCCAGAACCCTGTTCACCATCCCTGCCATGTTCTCCAGATATATCACTGCAATTTGTTATGTAGCAAACTAAAATATATTGGATGCGTTTTAATCTGCTACTTAACAAAGTCATTTATAGTGAAATACGCTGCCGCACGTGTACAGCATGATAAAATTAAAATGAAATATGCTGCCACAGGTCTAAATGGTGATGCCATTAAAGTGGTGCAGAAGGGCAATTAAGCTGCTTTAAATGCCAATTTTGTTATGTGTACAAGCCCCCCTGGAGTGTATCTGAATAGTGGAGTCTTGAGTTGGGTGTGATGGAGAGCAGGGTAGATTTCCATGCTAGTTTCAAAGCTACCTAATTGCCTAAAATTAATGGAAATTTCTCATCTAAAGCAACTAAATTACAAACTTATAGATTGAGTATGAACATAGTAGCTTGAATTTTCAGGTTTACAGTGGAAGAGTGGATGAGTAATTGCCCATCTCTGAAATTCGTAAATGATGCGGTATGCAAGAAATCTTATTGCATAGTCTGAAAATCCTAAAAAATTCCACATTGTGGAAATTATCATTGATTTGAGTGGAGTTAATCACTGCTTTCAAACAGTCTGTTTGTAATAATCTAGTTTATATTAAATGGAAAAGATAAGTACTATATTATACAATTAAACTAAAAAGCAAACTCCATTGAAAATTTTGCTGTTATACTCCTTGAATTCAATTATTTGCATCGTGGAAATATTCTTTTAATTATTATGGCTTAGAAAAAAATTATGATGAGAAAATACTGTATTTATAAGAATCCAAAATTACTTTGAAATTAAGACAACTCCCCAAAACTTAGATTCAATGCACGGAAAAATAATAAATTTGTTTTAGAATCTAATTATTTGAAGGTCATCTTAAGTTCATTCCCCCAACTGCTGCAGTGGGGAAAGCAGCAGCAGGGGGTGGGGGAAGGGTAAGCACTCTGGCCCCTCCTCCTTGTCCTCCTACATCTTGCCATCTGCCACCTGTCCTTTCCATCACTTACCCCTCTGCTGCATATACCCTCTTGGGATCTGCTCCCATATGGTGCCTGTTTTCCTTGGTCTCCGTGCTTCTTGGAGCTTGTCCTATGTGCCACTTGCCCTCTCTGCTGTCTGCCCCACCATTGAGGCTGTGTACCCCCTTGCATCTTGGGGACGGAGCAGGGTTGGAGCTGAAACTGGCTGCCAGCAATGCTGTCACTGATGCCTTGCCAGACAGGAGCCTGAGCCGCAGCTAACGGTAAGTGGTAACAGTGGGTGGGCAAAGGCAGTTGGGGACAGGTGACCTGGAGGAGCAGCAGCTTCAGTTCTGAGCTGGGTTGGGGTCCAGAGCTGGAGTGCAGCAGCAGCAGCAGCAACATCATCATCATCAGCTGCTGCCTGCCTCATTCCTACCCCCCACTGTGTACTGGAAACCAAAATGCCACCCCCCCAAGTTGAATGATGAAAATACCTCATCTTGGATTCAAGTAAATATGGTGCATAATATGTTTTACAAGAAAATTTTCCTGAGCTGATTTTTATACTAGTTGTTTTCAAAAATGTTTTCATTTGCAGAACCCTAAAACTTTTTTTAATAGAGGTATGGACCCCTTTGAATTGGAAGTATGGGTATTTACATACTTTTGACTGAGCATAGTCATCTTTCACATGCCCCTTAGACATAGTCTGTGGACCCCCAGGGGTTTATAGACCATAGGTTGAAAACCACTGATTTATACTGAGCTGATTGGTGGGTTTCAAAAACCGATATAATTTATTTCTGAATGTAAGGTCCAGAGACAGTGGAAGTTGCTCATAGTCTTGCTTGCAAATGAATTTTTTATAGCAAGTGAACTATATTTTTTTATAGCAAGTAAATATATTCACTCATTACATCTTGAACTGGTTTTAACCTCATTTATTTGTCAATTATCTAAAGAACTGTGCTATCATTAAGGGTATTATAAACATCTACAGCAAACCGATCCTCTGAGCTGTGGAGAGATGTGGAAGAAAACTAATGAAATGAGGGGACCATAAGGAGACCCAACGCTCAATCACATTTGCAGCTGTGTGATTTTATTGTTTTTAGTAGCTTAATACTAGGGGTCAGGCTGTATCACTTAAAATCATGCAACTATGCATGGAGGTGTGGTCATGATGCTGGGCACTCAGGGCATTTGCAATACAAACAGGAAGAGGACGATGAATGGGAAAAAGAAAAAGAAAAACCCCTAGAGAATATGAAAGAAGCGAGGAAACAGTGACTGGAAAATGTTTCACTCTATCTAAGAGCCAGATCTGCATTGTTTTAGTAAGTGGCTGTATTTGCGTTTTAGTTAGTATGCTTAAAAAACACAAATAGGTGTTTGTAGGTGGCTCCAGTAATTTGATCCAAGTCACCAGGTTTAAGTACCTGAGGTCTGTATTACAATCAATGAAGAGAGTTGGTGCCTTCAAAAGGTCATCTAGAGTGCCTTGACACAAACTAGGAAATAATAAGCATGGATCCGGGCCTGAAATCTGCTCTGGAATTAGATTCCCCATATGCTCCAAACCCATGGGTGCCCAGAGGGAGGTACCTAATTGCCCAGGGCATCTAATTTATATGACTTACATGGCTAGGGATGTATCTTAGGGCTAGATAGATTGGCCTTATTGGAGCCTCTACTTCAGCTTAGGATCATAGGAAAGTAGGCCTGGAAGGGACCCAAAAAGTCAGCTATTTCAACCCTCTGCTCAAGGCAGGATTCTTCCAGGCCCCTAATCATTTTTGTGATTTGGTGCTGGACTTTTTCCAATCTGTCCACATCCTTCTTTGTGGGGCCCAAAACTGGACATGGTACTCTGGTTGAAGTCTCACCAGTGCATAGGGCAGAAGTACTTTCCTTGGTTTGCATGTGACATTCAAGGCTTGAGGAAGGTATTTAAAGTGCTAGTGATAGATGCTTCAAGATCTTATTTGGGGAATGAAGAAAAATTGGCATCTCTGAAGGGTGATCCAGGGCATCTAGTGCTGAGCAGGAAGGGTCTTAGAGTTAGGCAATAGGAAACATAATACACAGGCATGTAACTGGAAGTATTCTCCAGAGTAAAAGTACTTTGGGGTGCCCAAGGAGGGATGTGTAACAAGCCCTAACTGATTGAGTTCTCATCCCTGCTGCCCAGCTTAATTCTGTTTATTCTCCAATTACAAAGTAATGTAAAATGCATAAACATTCCTGGAAGTTGGGACAAGTAACCTCCATTCAAAGGGAGCGGTCTCTTATTTGGGCTATGAAGTCTTTCAATATTTCATGCTTCCAAATTAAGCAACACAGCTCTCACTACTTGGAAGCTATCACTGCCTTCAATTTATCTCACAAGAGGAGCAGACTTTTAGAAACAGCAACATTTGACAGACAAATGACATATGCTAGGAGCACAAAAACATGCCAATACTACTTGTTAAGGGAACATTCGATGGAATTACATGCAGACTGAGACTACACAGATATGCTTTGGTCATGTTTATTCAACATAGGAAATTACTTGATATGACTACTGTACCCAAATATTGTTCACACCACAAAAATTAAGCCACATAGATATTTCACCAGAGGTAAAATATAAATAATAATTTTCTTACCATCATGGACTGCTGTAGGAAGTCAAGGAGAAAATTAATAAATTGTACAAGCGAGAGAAATATTAAAATCAGAAATAGTGAAAACCAGTCATGATTGTACTCAATACACACTGCACGTGTATACAAATATAACTATATTTTTAATGAATGTATTTAAATACTAAAAATTATTACAAATTTGATGTTGTCTTATGTACAGTTACAGCAAAGTAATATATCAGGAAAGGAGTGCTTCCAAGGGCAGTTTTCCCATCCATGTTCTATAAACAACAATTAGCTAATTCAAGCCAATTACAACAGCATGTGTTTACTTCCAAGGTTTCTAAATGGTAGTAAAAATGCCTATCGTTTCTGACTTTCAGCGTCTTCCAATTGTACAAACTGTCCCACTTGGCAGCATCTGTTGCTTATAGGTCCCAAACCATCAACAAGGCCAACTGTAAATGCTGTTTTCATCTGGGCATCTTGTCAAATGCTGTGACACAGACATATATAAGCCTTCAAGATTTCAGTTCTATACTGTGCTTTTCACAGAATTATTTCTTTATGTATAGATACTTTTTATCGGTCACAAACACCACCCAGTATCTTGTCTGTATCATGTTCTTTGAATTATTTCCCTACTATGTGCATGAGCTCATTTGCAACCTACTACAGTATACAGCCTAAACAGATGTCGCAATCATTCCGCACTTGTAAATGCTGTCTGGATCCTATATGGTCAATATCTGATCTCCTAACAGTGAGGGTAGCGTTCCAAATTTGAAATGCTATTGGTAATGTCCACTAGGCTGTTATAAGAAGCAAGGCATGCATCATTCCTGTTTTGTTTTTTTTGCACAGAGTTTGAATAGCAAATTTGTAAAGGGTGCTATTAAAATATTTACATTAACTGTTGCCCTGGGTATGAAAGAGAATGATCCACCTATGTTATCAGGTAAGTTCAATTTCAGCTTTCCTGGTTGTGGTCTGAATGAACCCATGGTCCTACCTCACCAATGCAGAGCTGTTCATAGCAAAACACCTTCACAAATGCATGGTGAGCTGGTTTTAATAGATTCTGAATGTGAGAATTAAAATAAATGTATCAACACAATAGTAGGTTGGCTTACCTCATTCTGTGTGACTACAGCATTTGCTCTGTTTTCTGTGCTCAATTTAGCTCTGAAACACTTTCAATATGAACTTTAAGGCCCATACTGAAACTTAAAGGGATGAAATAGTTAGTAGAGTAGTCTGTTGAAGATTTATCCCAAGAGGAAACCTATAGTTGTTGACCCAAGAATAACTGCAACATATCACAGAGTGTTCACATCAGAAATCAGTGTTTCCCAGGTTCATTGGCCAATGTAACAGCTCCTAGTTAAGATAGTCACTTGCTAGTATTATAAGCAAATGACTATCTTTAAGGCCATGTGTGCTTTTGGGGATATGGGATTTGAGTGATATGGTCCTTTTTTAGCTCTGACACTGGGCTGCCAGGTGATCCCTAATATGTCATTTAATTTATCTCTGCCTCACTTTCTCCTTTTGAAAAGTGTTTTGTGGTCACTGACGAAAAGCACTATGTAATATTAAGATGGCTATTCTGATAAATTGTGTCAAACAAACAGCCACAGTCAGTATAACCTGAACCAGACCTTGTGGTAAACCACAAAAAAGGCACAGCCTAATGCTATTATTAAAACACATTTCTTGTCTTTCATCTCTTTTGACATGAACATCTACATTACATCATTGTTGCTAGTGATTTGCAACAGTATTTGTTGTGTGTACTGCAAAGAAGATTTTTCCATCCTCTTGCAGATACATTCTGTCCACTGAGTACTGAAAGTAAAAGTTACCCTTTCTCAAACTGACAGTTCCTAACTAAACTAAACTTAACTACCACCCTCAGCAGATGCCATTGGTGCTGTTCTTTGTAGTTATTGACCAATGTATCTCCCTTGTTAAACTTAGTTTTTTCCTTTTTACTTCAATGATTTCATAGACTCTAAAACCAAAAGGGACTATACGAACATCTGGTCTGACCTGCTGTGTATCACATGTCCTGACATTTTACCTGGAGAATAACTTGTGTTTAAGTAAATAATAACTTATGTTTGGTTAAAGCATATTTTCCAGAAAAGATTCCAGTCTTGATTTGGGAATAGAGAGAGACAAAGAATCTACCACTTCCCTTGATAGATGGTTCTGTCGGCAAATTAAGGGGTGACTGACTTGTGGGATGAGTGCTAAAAGTGGCACAGGTAGCTTCTGTATGGTATCCTGGGAAAGGGGACAGGAATTTACAGTGGCAAATAGGGAAGGGGACAGAAAGCAAGAGCAGCAGATCAGGCAGGGGAACTGGGTCACAGTGGCACTTGGGGAGGGTGCAAAGTCAATTTGTGAAACTGTTGCCAAAAAGCTCGTCCCCTATTGGTTAATCACTTTCCCATTATTGTATCTTATTTGTATCTTATTTCCAATTCACCTGGCTTCAGCTTCTCCATTACCATTATCTCTTGAGAAGTCTTGCCCCACTAAATTTAAGAGCCCTTGAGAACTCAGTATTGCTTCAAAGTCATGTCTTAATCTTCTTTTTAATAAACTCAACAGATTGAGTTGTTTTAGGCCTTGCAGCCCCATGTTTGAGTTTAGCTGGTGACCGCTATTGAACACATACTTTCCCTACTGATTCCTGTTCCACATGTGACAAAAATACATGTGAGGGGCCCTGAATACCTTCCAGCAGTGGTGCTCAGTCTTTTGCCTTGGGGCCAGATCTAACCCATGGAGCTATGGCATTCATTCCGTGGGCCTCTTCAAACGTCTGACTTGTCATTCCATGGGTCTCTTTAAAGGTCCCCATCTTCTGGCCTTATAGACCATCTCTATGGGTATCACTATGACTACTTTTTCCAGCTCTCAGATAATTTATGTGGCTTCTTTCTGTTTTTTGCCATCCTTTTATAAAGGCACGCTGATCTTATAGGCTAGAGACAGAAGTTACACATAAACCAGTTTAAGTGATCAGAAACTGATTTAAACCTGTACCAGAATATACGTTTGGTGCATATAAATAATTTTCAAGAAGGATTAAACTGGTTTAAGATAAACCTGGTTGGATGTAGTATCAGAATTAACTGATTTGGGTCAAACCAGTTTATGCAACTTCTGCCCCAGACCCCTTCCTGGTTTAAGTTAAATCAGAGTCCCCTAGCATCCCAGCATGCTTTGCAGCCCTGGGCAGGGCTCTGCTCTTTGCTCCAGAGAACAGGGATGGCCACTCCCCTCTGCTGTAGCCCTTGCTGAGCAGGGGTGGGAGCATAGCCAGATGCATGGCCCCCTGAGGCAAAGGGAGCAGGGAGGGGGTTTATTCCTCCCCTCCCCTACCAGGGGACTGCAGCCCCTGTCAGCCATTCCCCACCCTCCCCACTGTAGCAGCAGGGAAAGGAGTACCAACTGCCTCAACAGTGGCTGGAGCTGCAGTATTGAGCCCAGCCAGCTTGCAAATGCTGTTGAGGCAGGAGGCAGAAGGGCCAGCCCAGGCTGTGCTGCTGGTGCTGGGACCTTCCCAGTGGGTAACAGCTCAGACTGGGGCCCTGGAGGGACTGGGCAGCTCTCCACTCCTAAGCCAGTCAGGGTTATGATGCAGTCCCAGAGCTATCAAGGAATTGGGAAGGGCCCCATGGGGCCAGCCCATGGGAAAAGGGCTGCTGGCTGCATGACAGCCTGGCCCAGCAGCACAGGCAAGAGCTGTCTGGGGAGCGGGCTTCCTAGGCCAGCTTGGAGGTGCTGGCAGGCCATGAGCCCAGCAGCTGCCCCACACCCCCTGTCCTATGCATCACCTGGGACTGCAACCACAGAACCAGCTACAGGCTGGCCGGAGTCAGGGAGGGGAGCTATTCAGCCTCACTTGCGTCCAACTTCCACTGCTGTGGCCGTGCTGCACTGCTCTGGTAGAGGGGAAGGAAGCTTCAGCCCCATGGGTTCTGCCCAGTACATGGAGCTGCAGCTCCAGCTCCTGGACACCTTGCAGGATGGAAGGTATCTGGGTGATAGGTGCCTGGGGGATACAGCCGGAGCTCCATGTGCTGAGCAGAAGCTGCCAGGGCTGACAAGGATGTTTTTCTCCCCTCATCTCCAGCTGTGGCTTCTGTTCCTGTCACATAGCTGGCAATGAGTTGGGAAGGGTCCTGCTCCCATGGGTCCCTTCCCAACCAGCTGGGCTTCCAAGACAGCCCTGGCCGGCTTGGGCATGAGAAGCTGGGGGCAATATGGCTGTCCAGCCACTGCATCCCCAGCCCAAGCTGCCCCTCTATCTCTGTCCTCAGCAACACCAGGCCAACTGGGCTCAGCTCCAAATCCACAGCTGTGGGCAGAGCTCCAGTCCCAGCCCTGGACAGGTAGCAGAGCCATGCCGGCTGGCTCTGGCCATGCCTCCACCACCTGAGCATGAGCAGGGAGGAAAGCTGGGCAGACTCCAACTGGGATTCTATGCTCTCTCAGAGACAGGGGAGTTTAATCTCCATTCCCTGCCCCACTTTGCCAGAGGTGATGCCCTTGCCGGTGTCTAGCTTTGGGGACAAGCGTGCCAAGGGCTCCTTCCCAGCTACTCCTCCAGGCACAGCCTGGCTGGGGTTCCTACAGGCCAGGGTGGGGGTTTAAACCCCTCCACAATCATACTTCACTCCTGCTGTGGCCTGACCAAACCCCCCTCCCCCCAAGTCAGCTTCCCTCCAGCTTTGTGACTGCTGCAAAGGGAAGAGAAGGCTACTCCAGTGTGCCCTGGCTTCTAGTCTAAGCCACTGCAGGCATGTGTCTGAATTTACAAAATTGAATGTGGATATCTGTACACTTGCAAATCAGTGAAATATTTGCAGGTTAGATTAACCTGCAAAGCTTGAATCAGTTCAGACTCTGGCTTTTTGAATGTCTGTCCCTAGCCATACTCACTTATGCTGTATACAGAGGTGAAATCATCTTCCTACTCTCTTGAGCATGCATCCAAAGATCTTTTTCAAACAGCATTGAATTGGGAGATTATGTTGAATTATTTGCCCACTATGAGGGTCATGTTCTTTTTATGGTTATGGCTTTATAGGGTAATGTTCCCCAATCCATAGGTATGGCCTGGTTTGTTTTGCTTGCTTGCTTTTTCCCATATTAGGCTGTATGTAGATGAAACAAGGGGTGTGTGTGTGCACAACACTTTAACGTGGACCAAATGCTTTTGCACTGCTTTAATGGTATTGGTGTTTGCACACCTTGGTGGTGTATTGCACATTAATTCCAGCTGCTGTAGGAAATTTGGCAGCATAATGCACCTTAAAAGACTTGGGGAGTCAAGGAGTTTTAGTTTGCTGCCCCTACAACTATGGAGCGAAGCACCGGGCACTGTTCAGCTATGTGGCTCTGCAGGAAGCCCTGCAGGCAGCAGCCAGGGAAAGGAGCTCCACCCAAGAAAAGCAGCGAGCCTGATCCCCCTCCCCACCCACCCCTCCCCCCCAGAGCTGTGTGGAGACCCTAAATTGAAGTGGTGTTTTTAAAAATTCACTGCTTCAATTTAGGGCTGCCATTTCATTTACACATGCCCTTTAAGCTCACGTTGTTTTAGTAGGCTAGGCTAAAAAACCCACATCTCTTTGCATGCTTGTCTTGTCTTCACCATTGTTTACCATTTTAAGAATATATATTTGCATCAATAGTTTTATATTTCCTCCAAGTCATTGATGAAAATATTAAGTAGCATTGATCCTCGATCCTCTTGTGGAACCCACTAGAAACAATATAATTCAGTTTTCCTTTGATGACTACAGTTTGAGGTCTGACTCAAGGTTTGAGTTCTTAATTCACTTAATGAACGTACTGTCAATAATATACAATGCTAATTTCATATCACGGCATGCTAATGTCAAAATCTAGATTTAACGCCCCCCCCTAGATTTGTTATATCTACACAAGTATCTTTATAGGCCAAACTTCTAATTTCTTCAAAGAGCAAAGTCAAGTATTTTCACAGAAATTATATTCTCATAAAATAATATTGATTGACATAATTTATTTTCCTCTCTTTTAATTTTTTATTAATTGAATCTCATAATCCCTTTTCCATTCTTTTGCCAATGCACTCCTAAAGTATGATTGTCAGATGTTTATTTCTGTAGTCCCAGGACAGATTCTGAAAATGTTTATGAGATAAGAAGTGTTATCCTAGAATATTGCAAAATATGTCTGAACAGTTGTCCCATGATTGCATCACTGGATCAATGACAGAAAAGCAGCAGTGCATTCAGCTGTTCACTAAACTCTGATTGGAAGGGCAATATGTGTATATACCAACACCATGGTTTTTCTATTCCAGGACACATGCAGACATCACTGGTCCTGGGACAACTATGACATCTGTTCCTAGCCTTAAAATGTTCCACCCTATTATCCTTTGCCCTGTCAGCTTCCCTTACGTGCTTTATATGCTCTTCTACTTCTGAGAGAGGAATTTGTACAGCAATTGTAGTAGATTCTTTTTCCATTATTGTTGTTGTTATTCCCATGATCAGCGAACATAACAGCTTGGTAACTTCAGATCTAATCTCTGTTTTTTGTACTAGGGATCCTAGATGCTTTTTAAACTTCCATTTCATTTGACTTCGGCATCTTTGACAACTTTCTCTTTCTCCTTCACATTTGCAGAAAAGAAAATTTGCTGAGCTATTTATGTTTTCCCTCTACCTCATCCTTTTTTATCTGCTTTGACCTTTTACATTTTGCTTTGTTGAGATTTTTTCTTTGCTATTTTGCTTCAGCTAACTACACACACAGAGTCCACCTTCCTCCTCTACAAGAAAGAAAAGAATAAATATATTAAGTGCAATATAAATAAAACCAGCAATGATTATATTTATGTGTATGCATCATACCTAATTCCAGGATAAAGTCCTAGATGTACTCCATTGTTAGTGATGCTTTATCACAAAATTGCTATTCAAATAAGCAAGGGGATATGTCAAAAGCTACATTGCTTTTAAAACCCTCTCCTTTCTTTTTTGTACTGATCCAATTATTTTTCTTTCTTCCAGAAAGAAGAAGTTTTGAAAGAGCAAAACATTGCATAACATTGTCATGAAAGGCACTATTTTTGTATATTCTTTAAAAACTTCAGAGGAAATAAAAGGAGAAAAGGTGCACACAAATCAGAGTTAGCATGACCTTCAAGATGGTCCTTTCAGAATTGTATGTTATAAGAAGAAGAGTCCTATAAAAGAACAGAGTGGAGTTTTAGAAATATTCTTCATTAATTGTATTGCTCTGCCATATTTAAAAAGTTTCAAAATGCAAGCAAGACAAAAAAAAAGTCTGTAGGTGGATAATGGTAGATATAGGGAAAGGAAAGTTGGAAATCACATGAATGTATTCACTAGGCTTTCAGGAGTTCTTCGTACTCAAGAGATACTAGGGTTAGAGCTGAAGTTCTTGTTGTTTTACTTTGTCACTCACTGGCATTGAACTGTGGAAGGATTATTCACCAAAGATGCATCAAAATGGATGAAATGTTACTCAGAAATCGAATCTATTCTCAGTGTTTCTCTCTTACATTTCCCCACACACATAAAATGAGTCATTGCCCTTTGCACATGCTATGCAGGGTTCTTTCTATACTGGTAGGCAGCATGTAGGCTTTGCTATGCTTGGCTCTTTGATTTACATCTTCAGATTTTACATATTTTGTCTACAGAATTTTTATGTGATTCTAGTCTGTGTGCCCCAAATAAGATACTGGTTTGAGTATTACATCATGATCGAAAACTATATGGCAGGAAATAAATTCAAAACAAGATGTAGGTACTTAAAATGATAGAATATGTATAACATGATTCCTGTGAACAGTTATCCTAGCTAGGATGTAAGGTATATAAGTAAATTTGTCAGATAAAGAAAAAGAATCAGAAGTATGAACAAATGTGGAAAGACTGGAAAGAAAACTAAATCAAAGAGCTGTTGTAAATGCTTATAGGCTCAAACTATAATTCTTACCATAATCTATATAAAGAGATAGCAGCCTTGAAGAGGGAACTCACTATCAACCCTCTAGAACAAAGGTTAAAATAGTCCTAACATTAGAATTTCAATTATGATTACCGTCTTCTTAGTATGTCTAGTATAAAAGGCATACCAATTATAAACAAATTTGTCCTGTTTATATGGCAAATCACAACATGGAGCAAATTTATTTCATAATTTACACATAGATTTCTATTTGAAGGGTAATAATTTGTAAATGTGTCATGGAACATCAAAAAACAAAGTACTGTACTGTAGGTTAGAAAATAGAGACACTGCCAAACCCTTCAGTCAGTGGAAATGTAATAATAAGTGGTATTCAATATCTGGTATTGTATGACTCAGCCCAGATGAAATGAATGGTTTTCTCTAGTGCTCTACATGGGGGTTAGAATTGTGTCATATTATTTTCAAAACTCTAGGAAAAAAAATTGCATTGCTAAAATAAAATATATTTTAAATTGAAGTCAATAGACTTTTAGCAGGCCTTCTTGTGTATGCATTTTGATTGCAGTTTTAATTATGTGATCACATGCCATGTTCTCCTATAGGAACTCTTGTTCATTCATTATGCTCAGTGGACACCAAATGAATTAGAAGGAAAAACATTTTCTTGTATTTCCTAAACCAGTTTTGGGACCTGGGCAGGTTGGATTTTTATGCCTGGTCCTGCCTATGCGATATTCTGTGAGCTCTTGGATTCTGTTTCACATATTAGGCACCTAAGTTGACTTAGGCACATACGTATTATTCAATTTTACCCTGTTCAAGACCCTGACAATCCATTAATGCCTCTATTTTTAACATAGGATCATTTGACTCCAATAAGATTGTCACAAAAAAACAGCAAGAAGAAGAACCCAACAGTCCTTTGTGTTAATAGTTTTTCAGAGGAGCATGGAATTGAATTGCGCTTAGTCTCCTATGTTTCCATATGCACTTTATATATAGACTAGAATCCACACTTAATGTACAAAAGTAACAAATTAAGGTTGCCGGGGCAATTTTTAAATTGATAAACTTGATGTTATTTTAACACAGCCTTTAATGCCATTTTCAGGTTTTTTAAAAGGCTTTAACGTCTTCCAAGTGTCTTCAATAAGAGGCAGGATCGAAGCCTGAAAAGTATAAGTAAAAATCTGATGATGCCTGAGAACAAAAGCAACCAGAAGTAAGGTGAACTTTGTTCACCTCAAATTCTACTCCTGCAAAGCAACAAGAGGTCTTTTATGTCACATACTTTTCAGCTGCAAGACTTAAATTAAAGACACAAATGAAATCCTGTGCTACAGGATCCTACATATAGTATATTTAGAATATATATAAAGGAAGACATCCATTGTAGACATGTGTGAAGCAGCTAGTATTTGCTTCAGATTCGGTCAATTTGGGGAACAGTGATTTGATTCAGTGATTCGAATCTGAATCTGAGGCTGAGGGGGGACCTGGTGGCAGCCTATAAACTGCTGAGGGGAGATCAGCAGGAAATAGGGCAGGTTCTTTTTTCCAGGGCACCACCAGGGGTAACTAGGACCAATGGTCACAAGTTACTGGAGAGCAGGTTTAGGTTGGACATTAGGAAGCACTGCTTCACAGTTAGGGTGGCTA
>JAGPOW010002742.1:3621303-3633065 GCA_030014935.1 Caiman crocodilus | reverse complement strand
GCTGGGGTCCTGTGACCCTGGCACTCGTTCCTGCCATTGGTGGGAGGTCAGACTAGATGGCCTGCTCTAGGCCCCTTCTGACCCTAGATACTATGATACTATGATATTATGAATCATTGTCCCCAATCAATTCAGCTGAATCTGATTTGGAGATTTGGCTGCTGCTGAATCAGCTGAGTCTACAAATCACACAGGCCACATCCCCCGCCTGCTCTCAATGGCTGCCTTGCCTGATCACCCAGCTCCTGGCTCTTTGGAAAAAAAAAGTCTGCACTCACCAGCTGCTGCCGGGCAGGGGGCAATCCCTGCTGCCCCCTGCTGCCACATGGGGAGCTCTGCCATGAGCCCCCTGATCCTCCCCTGCTCTCCTTGCCCCTCCCCACTCATGGCTGCCCATCCAGTCTAACTCCTAGATCTTTAAAATAAACAACAAAAACCCTGGACTCACTGGCTCCTGCCTAGTGCGGGGGGGGGCAATCTTCACTGCTTTCCACTGCCCCACACTGCATGGCAGCCTCTGTCATGAGCCCCCCAAAGCCCCAAGGCTGCTATAATAGCTGGCAAGTGAGGAGTTTTTTGTTTTTGTTTTTAAGAGCTGGGATCTGAGGCAGATGGGGCACCATGGAGATGGGCAGGGAGAGTGGGAGGGAGCCAGGGGGCTCATGACACAGCCTCCCATGCAGCATGGGGTAGTGGCCCATCTAGCAGCACCTGATGAGTAGGGGCTTTGTTTAAAAGTGCCAGGAGCTGGGGTCAGGCAGGGTAGCCACTGGGGAGGCTGGGACAGCAGGTGGTGCTCAGGGAGTGCTAGGAGGTGCTAGGAGTGCAGGCATGGAATGGGGCCTGGCAGGAGTGCCCCCATGGTCCCCTCCCCCCATCTCCAGCCTCCCCTCCTCTGTTAGCATGGGTCCAGCTCCCTGCCGCAGCCAGCAGGAACTGTTCAAATTGCTGAAGCTCTCTGAATTTTTCCAAATTGATTCAGAGAGCTTTAAATCAATTTGGACCTTTTAATTGGTCCCCTGATTTGACTCAGATTTGGAGATTCAGCCACTGAATTGGGCTGAATCTCCTCCGAATTGAATCAGCACCCGAAGCTTGTCACAGTCCTAATTCATTGTACTCATTTGAATGGTCCCTTTGGTTCATATGAGCAATTGCCTGGCAATGCAAATGAGGTATTCATCATCTGGTTAGGGTAAGAACTTTGGTCATTTTTTTCATTACTTTATTTAGATTTTTCTCAAAATTATACATTTCTCCACTTTGTTCTTGTATATTAGTAGTTTGTAATGTTTCCATTTTGCTACATGTAAGTATTTTATCAATCCTTGTCATGGTCAGTAGTTTTCTGATGTAGAGGTATATTTTTCTGTCTCAGTACTGGCTCTTGATGCCTCATTTATACCTAATATATAACATCTTTCTTGTTTTCCTTTGTTTTTCCTGATGATTCTATAAAAACATATGGCTCCATATCACATTATTAGTCCCTTGACCAACTGAATGACCTAGTTTACCACATTGGTTTTATTCTCATAGGTGGAACACAGAGAGTGACAAGATCACTGAATGCTGTGATTTTATCTTGGAGAAAGTATTAGAGGAGGATAGATATTTCTAAGAATTTTCTCTCCCATGGAATTAATAACATTCACCTGATATGGAGAAGTCAATAGAGGGAAGTGTTTTTTGTTTTTTAGTGATTATTATTGTATAACACCTTTGTTTTTAAAATTGTTAAAAGAGTTATCCAAGTTAGAAAAAGTAGTCAGCTGGGTTCTGGCAGTAATTGTCATGTATATATGGGCAGAGGAAAGTGGGCCATAAAGGGAAAACATTTATTTCAAATATATTACTTTTATGGTACAAAGAGAATCATTAATCTTCATTGGCAAGGCAGAATGTATGCGTAGAACATTATTTTAATTTAAGATATATTTATTTCAAGGCAGTTAAAAACACAGAAGTGGATCTGTTCAAAAGAGAAAATTGAGAGTGTAAAAAATATTTCACTAACTCATTTCTTCCCTTGAAGATGCTGCATGGATGACATGTTTGCAAAAATTGCATTTTCTTTTATTGCTGTACTGTAGGAATGCTTTTGGTTGTGATGGGTTTGGAAGCACATTGTTTATTGGTCTAGACAGAACTTGGGCATTGTAAAATTGTGTGGGCTCATTTTTACCTCTATAACCTCAGGAAGATCAGGTCACATTGTAGACAAATTCTTGACACTAAAATCAAACATAATTAGGTAAATTTTACCAAAAAGGGACATGCTGTCTACAATTCTATCTATAGTTAGCAGAACTGATTGCTTCATATCTCCTTAACACTTAACAAGAAAACTGCCTGCTAATAATTATGAACATATTAACATTTTGCTATAGAAGGCTTAATTGCTTTTCTCCAACTAAATCTACAAAAAATAGTTAATTTTTAGTGATGCCTTTTAAAGTTGTAGCACTAACCTAAATAATTAATATTTTGTAGGATATATTCAGGATCCAAAGGTATGCACAGCCATTAAGGGAGGTTAGATTGAGTTAAAATAGCCACCTGATCTAAGGCAAGTTGGGGAAGGGAAGCTAGTGGGGGATCTTGAGTGGACTGGTGGGACAAATAGGGTCCTCAGGGAGGACTGGGGGGAGAGAATTGTCTGTGGGTTGGATTGGGGGGAACAGGTCAGGGGGATCAGGGGGGTAAGCAGGGTCCATGGGGGGATCAGAAGGGCAAGTGAGTCTGTAGGGGGGATTGGGAGGATCAGGGGAGAAGTGGGGTCCATGGGGGGAGTTGTTGGGGACTGTGAGGGTTGCGTGGGATTGGGGGGCCAAGTGGGGTGTGTGGGGGGATTGGGAGGATTGGGAACAATCAGGGTCTGTGGGGTGGATTGAGATGGCAAGCTGGGATCAGTTGGGGAAACTGGGGGGATTGGGATTGAGGCAGAAGGGTTCATGGGGGTGGAATTAGGGAGTTAGCTGGGATCTGTGGAGAGGTTGGTGGGATCAGGGCAGCAAACAGGGTCTGTGGTGTGTCTGGAGGTATTGGAGACTTAGCAGGCTGTGTGTGAGGAAGTTGGGGTTGGTGGGGTCCAGAAGGGTTTAGCAGGATCAGGGGGTCTAGTGGGCTCTACAAGGGACTTGGGTAGATGTGGGGGCTCTCTTTTCAACAGGACCAGGGGCTAATTTTAGTCCCCTGACTCCTCCTACCCTCAGATGAACAACCTCCCCCAGAAAGCCTGCCCCTCCCCCCACCCTGACTTCTGAACGTCCTGAACAGTTCACACTTAAATCCCTAGTTAGGTCAATCTAGGTGGAAGGTCTGCACCTTGGTGAACTAAGTTAGATCAGGTGGCCATTTCTAATGTTACCTAACCTTCCTCTCACCTCTCTGAATATCTGTACGAAGCCTGAAAGTCAGATGGAGCAATACTCAGCTGTTTAAAATACTGACAGATAACTTGCACTATTGCTTTTGTTACTATATTTGTTTTTTCCATTTGCAAGTAAGAATGAAAATTGTTATAAAATTATGTAAATTAGAAAATAAATCTAAATGGCACTTAAAATAAGTTTTAAAGTAATAAACTGGTAACTTTATTGTACTCTTTTTCCTTTGTTTTATCTTAGTTTGTTAGAAGTATGAATTATCTATTTCTTGTGCTATGTGAAGGAAACACTGATTGATTTTAGAACATTTGCAAAGACCATACAGCTATTATCATCTTCAGTTAATTAATGGTTTAATTTCCATCATGGTCCAAATCTATCACTTCACAAATGACACTACATTTATTTTCAATTTTTTTCCTCAAAAGTGTTCCTTGGCTAAACATTCCTTCTTTAAAAATCCAACTTTCCCGTTTTATTCTACAGTCATAGATTTATTCTAGCACCTTGCTCAGGTTTATTCTAGCTGCTTGCTTGACCATGCACCCACATTCATTTTCACCTGGGAGAGTTGCTGCTCTCTCAATAGAAACCACAAGTGTAAAGATGTTTAGGATTTTTATCCCAGAGCAAAAATGCCTGCTGTGAGAGAAAAATAATCCAGGAACAACCAGGGGTATATTGCCCCCAGGATAATTTCTCCTGGGACAGTGAATGTCTATGTCTCCTTTTGAGAAACGCCATAGCACAGACCTCCAGCATCCCAGACTGCTCCATTCTTCCCCTCCTCCTTCCCCTCCCCCTCTGGGGAGACTATGTTGCTCAGACTAAACTTCTGTTCCAGCTGACCAAGAAACAGAATTTGCCCCCTTCACCATTCCCACACTGTGTTGCAGAGTCTCACCCAAAGCACACTGGATCAGCCAGTCATAGCTGCTTGTGTACTGCTGCCATCCATCTTTAGGCAGACCTAGGAAGCCGACACAGCACACTGGAGCCCTCTGAGTATGTAGTGTAGTGTCAGCACTGCAAGGTCTCTGCTTTTCAGGGGCTCAGCATTTGAATATCTGTTCAGGCATCTCAGAGTAAGTTGTTCTACCAGGGAGAATTCTCCCAGATCATAGAATCATAGAGAAGTAGGAATAGAAGAAACCTCCAGAGGTCATCTAGTTCAACCCTTTCCCTGAGGCAGGATCATCCATATCCAAACCATCCTATACACTCTGTGGTTTCAACTCTTCAGAAGACTACTATCAGCCATGATACAGATCTAACACAGGTAAAGCTAGGGAACCATGGCAGCCAACATCCTGTTTCTATGAGATGTTGTCAATATATGTTCAAGAGATCCTGGGTAGAGGGCCACTTGAACTGATATATGCGGCTCCTGACTAAACCATTCCAGTCAAATGTCTGTCTAACCTGCTTATGAAAATTTCCAGGGATAGAGAGTCCATAACTTCTCTATACCACCTGTTTCAATACTTTACCATCCTCATAGTCAGAAAGTTCTTCCTAATCCCCAACCTAAATGTCCTCTGCTGTATCTTGAAGCCATTGGTCATAGGTCTGCCCCCTATAGCCACATCCTTGTTTTAATACTCTTTCTAATATTTCTTTAGGTATTTGAAGATAGTGAATTGAGGTGATACATTTTTTTTTTTCCTATCCTCAGTGGGACGTGTTGTGTCTGGACATTATCTAGACATAAGACCACCTATTTAGCTTCTTCAATAAACTTTAATTAGTTTATGAATGCATTTTTGAAAATCATAGGCACTCAAAACCCATCAATTTCAATAGGAATTAAATACATTCATACCCTGAAGTATCTGGGTCAGACCCCTCAAAAGACTTTGATGGATTGATAATTCTCTGCTGTCCATCATAAAAGAGGTTGATGTAGCATTTAAGTAAATGTCAAGGATATGTATAGGCAGTCCTTGGACTTACAACACAATTGGTTCCTGAAAACTGTGTCTTAAGTTGAAATGTCATAACTCAGAACCGATTTTCTTATAGGAACAACATTATAAATGGGGGATTGGTTCCTGAACCAAGGCCTGATACCCTATTTTCACCAAAAAGTAACCCATCCCCCAAACAGCAATTGTATTGATTTGGAAGGACTTATTTGGGGTGATTTTGCTGTGTAACCCACAATTTTTCTTTTTTTCATTTAAAATGCATTCCCTCCCCTTCCCCAATCATTTCTGACTTTTTTCCCCATCTCTATTCCGTATAGAAAAGCATAATTGAGCTAAGACACAGGATAAGCTTCAGCATTTTATTTTGGTAGCAAGTGGTATTTGTTTTGTTTTTTCTCCTTTATTTTGTATAATTTTTATGTATATATTGATTTTTACTGTTCTATATTACTGTTTTACTGATAATATATGACTTAGACCTATATATGTAAGTTAGCATAAATCATGTCAAGTTTGCATTTTGTTTGTCAAGTCTCTATCCTGTCCCCAGGCCTGGTTGTGTAACCCATGACTCACTCCTACCCCTCCTATGCAACTTGGTTCCTGAATGAATGGGGATGAATGAGGATGCTTGAGAGACAATGGAAGTAGGTCTAAAAATAGCTCCCTCTGAATGACTAAATCATCAAAGCCAATACCCGGATCAATTACCCAGCCCTTGGAATCACCCTCAGCATTCAAGAAACAAAAGACAAGGAAACCCATCATTGTGCCAAGGCTGCATATGCTCAGTAAGAACACCTGGAGCCCTCTGGGACAGGACATTGCCTGGACAGGCCCTCCCCATAGGAGATCAAAGGTAATCTGCCCCATAAAAAGGAGTAGTAAAGAATGACTCCTTGGGATGCCCTCTCCATCTGGACCAGCACAATGCCACACCACCTAGCCACCCTGAGGCCCTGCCAGTGACTGCCCTCTGGACAACACCTACTGGACAAAGACCTCTTTCCAGCCTGGATAGGTAACTTTTCAGCCAAGGACTTAGACCCTGTTTCTCTTCCTACTTGGACTCCAACCCTTCCACTGAGTCTCTTTCTCCTGCTGCCATTGTGAGTGCTTGTGTGTGTGTGTGAACCAATAACTTCATGGGGCTGTGTGGCATGTTATCTGCTTAATAAACCTGTTATTTGGACCCCTGAGTTGGGTTTTGCTTTACTGAGTTGGGTTCAGCCCCGGTCCAATCTCTGCTTCTCGCCCCTCTAACTTCTATCTCATTTCTGCCTCTCCTGTTTCTGGCTCACAATCACCTCCAACACCTGTCCTGAGCGCCTCTCTGCCTCCAAACCCCCTGTTTCTTTGCCACTGTCTTATCCCTACTACTTTTTCCCCTGAGCAACCAGTCTTCTGCCTCAGTTTCTTTCCTGGCTGTCTCCCCCTTGCCACTACTTATCTGGCCTCCATCCTCAATTATCTCAGCTGTCTGCCTCAGTTTCCAGCCCCAAGCTCCCAGGTTTCTGTCTCTCTTTCTTTCCTGGCTGTCTCCTCCTTGCCACTAGGCTTTTTTTTTTCTCCCTCCTGTGCACAGTGACCACAAGTAATTCTGGGGCCACTTGATCTTAAGTAAACCCAAGCCTCAGTTCCACAGTCAGCTTCTCTCTAGTCCACCAGTTTTAATCCCTGTTCTGGCAAATTTCACTCCCTACACCTTAACTCTCTCTCTCACCTTAACCTTCCCCCAAGTATCCCAGGTACCCCAAGCACATACATACTGTACCATCCAAGTTAGGAATTTACATATGTGTAGGTGGGGTGTGTGTGTGTATATATATATGAGTGTGTGTGTATTGACAATTGATTTTTGTCTAATTTTTAGTGTGTAGTGTGTATGTGCTTGAATTGATGATCCGTAGTCATGTGCCTAGGCTGGTTTGGATATGTATGTGCCTGAGCTGGTTGTGTGTGTATGCACCTAGTTGATTTGTGTGTTTGTATATGTGCAATTGTGTCACAGCCTCCTGTCTAACAGTGCAATATCGAGATCCTGAGAGTTGGCCTGGTCCCACAGGGCAACAGCTGGACTTTTTGAAGGGCTCTTGGTTGAACTTTTTGAGGGGTTTTTGGATGCAGTCTTCTCAGGAGCCTTGGCTGAAGATTTTTCTGAAGCCTTGTGCTTTCTTAAAGAAAGTGTCCAAGGAAGTTTGATCAGCTGTTCTTTGGGGAGAAGGGCAATGCAACAAAGTTGTTCACTGGTGTGGTGTGGCAACAGATCAAGTGTTGTAAAGACAAAATGGACATCAAAAAGTCAAAACAGGGTGTCAATTTATAAATGTCATAAGCGCTGTTCATTGTAACTCAAAACTTCTGAAGTTAAGGACTGCCTGTATTTTATTATAATGCTGAAGTCACAGTCCTTTGATTCATTGGCTGTTCACATTGTGGTCCTGAAGACTGTTCTAAACTCTTCTGCCTACTAAAAAAAATCTTCATATGGGCATTACAGTTCATCCCTGACCCTTTCTTATTTTGCTTTATGCAAATTATAGCATTTATATGATTTGCTTTTTCCTTCTGGCCTTAAATATTGTACGTATGCCAGTCCCAGTGCAGCAGCTCCATCCCATACCCCGTCCTGTCCCAGCTGGGCAACACCTAACTCAGCCCCAGCCCCAGCCCCACTCTGACTCCAACTCCCTCCCTCACTGTAGGGGCCTTGATCTGCCCCCCATGCCTCTTCCCTCCCCCCTTATCCCTTTCCCTACAACAGACTTACCAGATGGATGCTGCTTTTGAAGGTGCCAGGCTGCATATTGGCAAACAGATCAGTATTGGCCAATATGGCTCGTTAAAAATTGGCCATCAGTATCACGCAAAAAAATCTCTATCAGTGCATCCCTAATTCTGTGCCTTACCACTTTTTCTTTTTTGCTTTAAGGAATTTTATTATTTGATTCAGAAGAGGGAGCTGATATGTATATAAGCTCTAAGCTGCCTCATATGTAAGAATTTCCTAAAAAATATAATTGAAAAACCTTTGTTAAAAGCTCTTGAACATTCAAAATGAGAGATTTGTTTCAACCCTAATTTTCTTCTCTTGTATGACTGAAAAATTACAATGTTTGATCTACTCAAAACAGAAGACAGTTTAGGGTTTACTACAAGCTCATCTGTCCAAAACCAATATTGTAATCCCAGCACAAACTGGACTAAGATATAGGACAGAAGCAGCTTTAATTACACTGAAAGATAATCTCCAGCTTCTGATGGATGAATGTAGATATCCACACTCATCTTTTTGCAGCGTTCAACACTGATGACCAAAATACATTCCTGATAAAACATACATTTATGTTTCCAGTCTTTTGTCTTTTCTGACAAAGGCTCACACAAGTAGTAGTGATAGAAAATTGCATTTCTGCCCCCAGCCTGAACACAGAATCCTGCAAGGTTAATTTTTTTTAGACCTATTCTACATCTAGATGCAGCCATTAGAACAGGAGAGAGAACATGATACATGGGTACCCACTGAATATGCTATTACATATTTTTAATGGAAACTGTGATTTGGGTGGACTTGGTGAAAAATGATGGGCTCCTTGATGTTGGCAAGCTTGCTGCTACAAAAAAAACCTTACTGAAAATAAAATGTTGACTCCCCAGAAAGAGTTTTCTTGGTGCTGCAGCCCAGCCATGCAGCCCACTGAGAGGTAAGGGTCAGGGGGCTGCGGCATGAAGGGCTGCCAGCAAGATTGCTGCCACCTTTGTCTCTCACTGCTGATGGGCTGAGTGTGGCCCTGCCCCTCTCCACTAATTGGCAGAGAGGTGAGGTGGCATGGCAGACAACCTTCACAAACTCACAACCAGCAGTGAGGGGCAGGGTCATCACGTCTCCTTGGCCAATCAGAGGTGTGGTAGGGGGCCTGCTGTGCTCAGCCTGTGAAAGTAGCAGCTGGCCCTGGGATCTGTCTGCAAAATTGGCCAGCTGCCTCCTCAAGTTAAGTAGATCCCTAATGATACAGGCTGAAATGCCTGCAGTAATCCATCTCTTGACCACAGTACTACAGCCATCAAGATAGCTTACTGCTTGGAGGAGTTCAGCTCATGCATGAAGAATGGCTTCTTGAAGCTGAACATGATATGATTGAGACAGGTTACCCAGTGCAAATGAAACGCCTTAGAGTTTGCAGTCACAGTGTCATCTTCTTGGTTGAAGGTACATACACACAAGTGATGAATTTAGACATTATTTTAGGTGTGCTCCTTGGTTCCTTGCTGAGGCATCTTCAAAGATTTTTTTAACATTCTTGGATGGAGAGAAGATTCCATCGTAGCAGACATGATCTGGACTGAATTATTTATTCCTTTATCACCCACTGGTTTGAGTTCAGTAATGGAACATTCCTGGGCAAGATGCAATCAGTCCGTATGAAACTAGCAGTGTAGAATATTGCAGCAAGCATCTTAGAAACACAGGCTACCCTGTATGTCTGTGCTGGTTTCCTATCAAATACTGATTCATATTCAAGGTCTTGATCCTAATTTGTAATGTTGTCTGAACCCTGGCCACTAAATATCCAAAAATAAATTGCCTCAAGGCTCCAAAATGAAGGCTGTGTTCAATGACTCCCTTCCTAAGATACGATGGAACTGTCAACAAAAAGGAGAGGGTATCTGTGCAGGGAACAGAGTTTTCTTGAGGACAGATCATGGACAGGACTTCTGTAGGAACTAACCACACTTTTCTGCTACCCTTGCAAAGGGCATTTCTTATAGCTTTGCTTTTCTGGAATGAACATATAGTTGTGGAGATGGATGGATAGATAGAGGCATACATACATGAAATTCCCTTACCACTCCTGTTCAAAACCCCACTCTTCTATACACCCACAATCTTCCCCACGCCTTCTGGACTCTCTCTCTCTCTCTCTGCCTTCATTTCCTGAGACGAACCAATTTTGGAAGATATTAAGTTGCTTATATGTTATGGAGATAAAGGCAGGAAAAGAACCTGTAGAAGTGATGAGCTACAGGAATAAGGTCTTTTTATAGGGGTGTATGCTCATACTATATCTATATACTGTATCAGCTAAAGTAACAGTTAAATAGAAAGCCCATAAGAAAATGTATATATGGACTATTGTTTAGATATTGGAAGAAAACATGTTTTGATATTTGGTTACAAAAAGTTTGATATTTAGGGAATGGAATAATTCCTAGAGGACACAATTCATATATAGTACATCATCCAAGGGCAGTCAGCTTTAGGAACCACTTTAATTTTCCAGTGAGCTTCACAGTTAATATTTATTGTATAGACAAAAGAAACTTTAAATGCATCTGGTGAATATTTATATTAGAAATGCAAGGATTTTTAATATGTGCAAGTACATAAAACCATGCATATGAAAGGATAGAATGACAATCTACAAGTCTAACAGTGCAGATATTTTAGCTGTAATTTCTGATTAAAATGGAATGTAGATTATAAGCATTACAGTCATTGCTCATTTTTATGCAGGTAAAGTAGGATCTAATTTAATATTTTATAGCAGTGTTCACTAAAATGCTTAGTGTAAAATTAGTGGACATATGCTTACCTGGTACTTCAGGGTACTGTCTACAATGTAATGCTACAGCTTAGTGTGATATAATGCAACTTTTTCTGGTGTTATAATGTATACAGATTACAAATACTATAGCATAGAAAAAGATACTCTTTAGTTGTGTCTCTTATATATTCATTTTTGAAAGATAAAATCAGGAAAATTAATATTGCCATCTAGTTCAGAAACAGTTCCAGAGCTGCTGTCTTCACAAAGTGAAACATGCCACTGGAATTCAAGTGGATTGTTTGCATCTTTTGGCTGTTTTTTCTCTTCCAAATGAATCGTGGTAACACTGACATTCTCCTTTGGCTATTTCTCTTTTCAGTTTTAGTTCAGTGAGTTCAAATGTTGTGACACTACTTAGCTTGGTTAATACAGACAACTAAAACAACGAGTTGTATAATATTTCAATTATGCTTTGTGGTCCAGAACTTTGGTCACGCCTGAGGAGAGCATCTCAGGAAAAGAGGTTCAAAGATGAATTTGAATTAATGCACTATTGCATATATAGGCCATTTTCCTTAGCAAAAAAGCAGGGGTCAAATATGCCATTTAGGGCATTTTTACATGTGTTGGGATGTGGTGCTGGGTGCTTTCAGTTAGCCATGCTAATTAAAAGCACCCAATTAATTGAGTCTGCTCCAATGCTGTGGATGTCCAGCATGTCGGAGCATATGTGTGCATGTATATAACACTCTCTCCAAACTCTCAGTCCTGATCCTCAAGGGAAACTTACACAACAATTCCCAGAGACAAGCCTATGAGCTCCATTTCATCAACCTCCTGGATACTAGAGATCATGGACTAAACATAGACATTGGATTTTTGACACATTATAATCT